>CAUYPK010047321.1:0-12401 GCA_963574355.1 Loris lydekkerianus | reverse complement strand
TGGAGACTTTACCTCTTTCATGTTTACATGGATGGAGCTGGAACATATTCTTCTTAGTAAAGTATCTCAAGAATGGAAGAAAAAGTATCCAATGTACTCAGCCCTACTATGAAACTAATTTATGGCTTTCACATGAAAGCTGTAACCCATTTATAACCTAAAAATACGGGGAAGGGGGCAAGGTAGGGGAGGGAGGGGGGAGGTGGGCAGAGGAAGGGTGATTGGTGGGATTACACCTGTGGTGCATCTTACAAGGGTACATGTGATACTTAGTAAATGTAGAATATCAATGTCTTAACACAACAACTAAGAAAATGCCAGGAAGGGTGTGTTAACCAGTGTGATGAAAATGTGTCAAACAGTCTATAAAACCAGTGTATGGTGCCCCATGATCACATTAATGTACACAGCTATGCATTAATAATTTTAAAAAGGATAAAAAAGGAAGAGAATAGATAAACATGTTCCAGCTATGTGCATCTGTAGGAGAAACATTAAGATTCAAAGACAAATAAGTTTAAAGTAAAAAGATGGAAAAATATATACCATTAAAATGGTAACTTGAGACCTAACTGGCCATACAAATACTGGACAAAGTAGACATTAAGACAAAAATTCTTGCTAGCAACAAAAAAACATTTTATAACAATAAAAAAGTCAAACAGTCCATCAATCTGGAAGACCTAACATATACGCACCTAATAGCAGAGCTCTGAAATGCATGGACAAATTTCTGTTTTGTATTGAACAGAAACTTGCCTATTTCTTGCTTAATCTTATTTCTGTCTGGTGGAGCCTCACACAACATGAATCTAACCTTTATAATAGAATGCAGATTTTTCCAAACATTTGAAGCCAACTTTCACATCTTTTCTTGCTCTCAATTTTCTTATTTTTAAGGTTTTTCAATGTTTTTTAGAGATGGGTTCTCACTCTCTTCCCCAGGCTGGAGTGTAGTGTCATGATCACAGCTCACTGAAACCACAAACTCCTGGCCTCAAGCAATCCTCCTGCCTCAGACTCCCGAGCAGATAGGACTACGGTTGTGTGCCACAATGTCTGGCTAATTAAAAAAATTTTTTTAAGAGATGGAGTTCTGCTATATTGTCCAAGCTGGTCTCAAGCTCCTGGTTTCAGGCAACCCTTCTGCTTCAGGCTCCTGAGGAGCTGGGATTGCAGCCACTGCACGGTTACTTTGTCTCTATAATTTTTTTTTCCTATAATAACCTTGGTTTCTGAACTATTAATACTTGTCCAGTGCTTATTCCAACAATTTCCTTCTATGACAGTTTTTCTTACTTTGGGTTGCTGGCTTTGGGGGAAAAAGAGAGGGGGGAAGAGGAAAGGAGAGAGAAGAGAAGAGAGAAGGGAGGGGAGGGGAGGAGATGAGAGAAGGATAAATAAATCTTCTTTCTTCTTCTTTCTTTAAGTAGTATCCTTCAGCTTGAATTTTCCATAGGAAAAAAAACCTTAATTGTTATGGAAAGAACTACACTAGACATTAAAATAAATGGATTCTCATGTTTTTAGTTTTGATTCTGTTGATTTTTTTTTTTTTTTCTCTTTTTGGACACTAACCAAGTTCTGAGACCCTGGATAAGTCACTTCAAAGAATAATAAGAATCATTATTATCCCCCAATAATATCTTATATGGCCTATTGACCATGTACTGTTTATGAGGCATTGTCCTAAGCACTTTACCTATAAACTTCTCTATATTTAAGCATTCAAATGTGTCTTCATTCTTACCTGTACAATGAGCCAGTTGTCCATTGTCCCACCCAACTCCAGAATTAGGGAATTATAAGGAGCTATCTTTATGAATATAGTTTTATAGTGTCTGAGACTTCATCCTTGTCTTGTTTCCTGGGTTGGCAGTGGTAAGGGAGAGACGGAATAATTTCTCTAGGTTTGTCAGTATAGTGAATCCATGGGTTGTGTCCTTTTCTCTCCCAAGGGACTTTCCATTCTCTGCAGGATTGACTTTTGTTTGTTTGTTTGCAGTTTTTGGCTGGGGCTGGGTTTGAACCTGCCACCTTTGGCATATGGGGCTGGCACCCTACTCCTTTGAGCCATAGGCGCCGCTCTGGGCTTTACTTTTATTGGTCCTGTTCAGGGTCTCCAGGATCATATTCTCAGCTGTCTTCTTTCCTTAGATTCTCCCATCAGCTTTCAATTCACTCTGATGGATTCTTATTTCACCTTTGGACTCAGAGAAGTCAATAACTTGAAAGAGTTCACTCAGCTATAAAGTGGCCAAGTTGGCAATCTGCCTAATCCCACTGTCTTTGTTATTTCTGTTGTAATGCAATTTCCATCTCTGAAAGTTTACTTGATCTTATTTTCCCACCTTTGCTTAAGACCTTCATCAGGTCCTACCTTCACATCCTCACCCCAGCCTGGCCAAGTGCTCCTCCAGTAAATGTTGTCTGTGCTACACGTCATTGGGACTTATGCCTTGGCTGACTCAGGTTAGTGATTATGAATGTGAGGTCTGGAGTCAGAGGCCCAAAGTATGAATCCTGGCTCTACCTGGTATTAGCTGTGTAACCTTGGGAGAGCTATCCAACCTCTGTGGGCCTCAGTTTCCTCAACTATAAACTAGAGATGGTAGTAGCACTTACCTCATAGGACTATATTGTAAGGATAAATGTGATAATCCACATAAAGGCAAGCCTCACAGAGAAGAAGCATTCAAAAAATTAACTTCATTATCAGATCTATGGGTGAGCCCTGACTGGACCAGGCTGATTAAGCTGAGAGTTGGATACATGAATTTGACTAATTCAGAGTAATTTAAAAGACTGCAGTTTGATAATGTTTTCACAGTCTCGAAGCCTGAAATTGCTAGGGCAAATTTTTTTTTTTTTTTTTACCTAGAGGGAAGAGAAAGCCACCCTGAGAACAAAGGTGACACAACGTGGTAAGGCTGCACAGAAAATCAAAGAGTCTAGAACCAGAGGCTTGATCAAGTATCTCCTGACATCCCTCTGACCTCTGGAATATTCCATTGGTTGAGCCAATTAAAAATTTTGGTATTTAAGCTGTTTTGTTAGGTTTTTTTTGTTTTGTTTTGTTTTTGTATTTTCTGTAATTGAATATATCCTAATTGATACTCATTATTATTTTTATTACTTTTATTACTTTCCTATGTACATCCAACCTGTGTCATTGGATTGTAATGTGCTTTGGAAACTCAATAAGCTCTATGCTGCCAGCCTACCTAGTTCAGACCTGGCACAGAGCTGGTTCTTGTTCGTTCATGTCAGGATACTCATCTCCCCCAAGTGTCCTTGGACTTTACACATCTTTTTGTCAGAAAGAGGAGGTGGCCAGAGTCCCAGGTAGGGTAATCTAGTGGTGCTGTTCTGTCTTCTAACTGTTCTGTAATAATAGAAAAGTAACATACCTACTAGATAGCTCAACCTTGTTGAGCAGCAGGCCTTGTATACAAAGAATCACATTTCCTTTCACAGTTACTCCTGTATTTTGCCCTTTGTTGCAGGTTAGAAATTGATGTGTAAAGAGGTTATTTATCATAACTTACATGGATTACACAGCTTCTACCTATCATAATTGAGGATCCTGCACTCGAGTTACTGTATCCATATCTTTAAGTTCTTGTTCCACTTTAAAGAAAATGCAGCCAGAGTTCTTAGACACGCATTGTGAGTGTGGCTGGTGTGAAAGATGGTGGAGAGCTCTGACTGCAGACCCATATCGAAAATAGGCTTTGGATTGACATCAAAAGATTGATAAATAGACATACATTAGCATCAAATAAAATGTTTAAGGTATGTGTGCTTCACTTTTTAAATGATTTCTCACTTTCCCAACATTTTCAGATAACCTGCCACCTTTAACCTGATCACATCAGAGGGATCTCTGTGGTTTTCATTTGTGAACATAAAGGCTTAAAAATCTCAATAGAGATGCTAAAAATATCTTTGCAGTTACTTATAATCTCTTGGAGTCTTTCCACATCAGGACATAAAGATCTATTTCATTCAAGGTAAATGCTTTCCAATAGGGAGGATGTATCATAATTTAATGACTTCCCACAATTAATGGGCATTTGGGTGCCGTCTTCACCAAATGCTTTTATAAATAGTGTTCTAGCAAGCATTGTTGGACTTGCTTCTGTGTGCATTCAAGTGTCAGTAGGAAAAGTCTTGAAGTCCTGATTCTATAAATTAAGTGGTCCAAAAAAGAAAATGAGCACCTTGAGGTCCCCAGCTTCAACATACATAACTTTTACTTAAATATAAGAGAGAAGGAGAGTGGATCAATTCAGTGTTATTCGAGTGGAGGAGAAGGGAGACTGAAGGGTTCAGCTGAGCAGATGACCAAAAAGACTTCATGGAGGTGGTGGCATTTGAGTCAGGGCTTCCAGTTGGGAAGGCTCAGATGCTTAGTCTGCTTCTATTTCATATCATATCATTGCTTGGCAATGTGCCTGTTACTTGGGTAGACTCTTTATTGGGCCATTTCACTGGATGAATGCTGGGCAGAGATGGAAAGGAAGGATGCTTTGGGCAAAGGCAACAAATCCCAGGAACATAAGTGGAAAAGTATGAAGGGTGCTTAGGGGACCAAGAATTGGCTGGAGTGCATGGCTCTTCGGTCACTTCGGGGAAGCCTGGAAGAGACAGGTGTCGGGAGCATGAACTAGAAAGCACCCAGGAGAGATTTAGTTGGCCTAGAAAAGAATTTTTCTTTGGGGCATGTGAGTAGGGTTGGGTAGAGAATTCAGGGACAGAACAGATAGCTGTCCTTGATTGAGATGACATGAGCCAGAGATGACCCTGTGTTCTTTACAGGTAACCAACCCAGCAGCCTTAGGTTTTCTTGACTGCCACTATGGCGATCTCTATGCCTTACTTTTGGGGATGCTTTTGCTTTAAATTCAAGGAAAATAGCCACATATAAGAAAAATGACCAAGTTTGGATTTAAAAAGAGCCACCTCATTTAGCTGCTACTGCATCTTCATCCATAAAAATCTTCTTTGTGCCCGTGGGTTTCAATGTGCAGTTTATCTCATTTGTTTCATAAAACTTGAGATGCAACTTTAATGGCCTAACCCCAAGAAGATAACTTGACAGCCATTAAACATTCAGCAGCATTCCAAAAAACCTTTTGCTGGAGCCAGCTTTCTGAGGGGCCATGTGGATGTCAGACACACACAATTTGAGTCACGCTGACATAGCTGGGATGCCTGGATTGTGCTGGAATCTCAGGGGTACCAATCACAGGCCAGAGAGAAGCCATTGGCCAGAAGAAACAATGCCAGAGTGTTCACATCTCTGCAGAAGGAGGGGGTATTGATGGTGAGGGAATGACAGTTGCAGCCAGAGGAGGACGATGTCCCCAGAGCAGGATGGGAATGCATCAGGGATGCTGGGCCATTGGTCAGAAGCATTCCAGAGGCTCAGGCCATGACCTCCCGTGTCTTCTCCTGGTCCCCAACCAGAAAAATTGAGAAGGTATAAGATTTTCCCTAAACTTACTTTATGAATGGAATGCCCTGCTATCTTCAGGGATTTGGATATCCAGGGTTGCCAATAATGGAAAAAATTTATTAAGCACTTACGTGTACCAGACACTGCACTTGGCATTTTACAGATAATCCCATTTAATTTTTACAAGTCCATGATGAGGTGTGTTTCAAAATTCTTATTTTATGAGGAAGGAAACTGAAGCTAGGAAAAGTTAAGAAACATACCCAAATCCTGTAACCAGCAACTGGCAGAATTGAGACTTAAGCCACAATCTTTTTTTTTTTTTTTTTTTTGAGATAAAGTCTCACTCAGTCACCCTGGGGTTGAGTGCTGTACTGTCATAGCTCACAGCAATCTCAAACTCTTGGGCTCAAATAATCCCCTTGCCTCAGCCTCCCAAGCAGCTGGGACTACAGGTGCCCACCACAATGCCTGGCCATTTTTTTTAGAGACAGGGGTCTCTCTGTTGCTCAGGCTGGTCTCGAACTCATGACCTTAAGCATCACCAGCCGTGGCCTCCCAGAGTTCTAGGGTTACAGGCGTGAGCCACTGTGCCCAGTCTCTGAGCCACAATCTTTCACAAGCCAAAGTCTAGGCTCCCGACCATATAGTCAACAGCCATTGGCTGGTTCATGCAATTTGTGCCACCTACATGGCAGCCACCTCCTGGATGGCAGCTCACCCTTGTGTGGTGAGCAAGGACAGAAAAGTTTTAGAAGGAATTCTTTTTACTCCCTGGTTTCCTGGGGCCTGGGTAGACATGTTTAAACATGCTGTTCATTTGACACTTGTTTACTTCAGTCGTTGCAATGTGCAAGACCTCAGACTAAGCACAGTCGGGATGTGAGGATGACTCAGGTGTGGTAACTGCTCTGGAGGCAGCTGCATGTTGTGGGGCGGGTGGCAGCTCTTCTTAGATCTCTAATGACTGGTCATTATTTTATCAGCAGAGATTTCCTTCCTCTTTCTCTCCCTCTCTCTCTTCTTTCCTTCTTCCTTCCTTTTTTTTTTTTTTTTTTTTTCTTTCTTTCTTTCTCTTTCTTTCAGGATTTTCTTTCTTTTTCAAGGTACATGTCTTTTTCTCACTTCTTATATGCCAACGACTTGGCTGAATCAGTAACGTAAAGCCACTAGCATGCATCATCTCACTTGGTCTTCCAACAATCCAATGAGGTGGGTATGATTATTATCCTCATTCTAAAAAGATGAAGAAAGTGAGGCTCAGAGAAGTTAGTTGGAATCTCCAGTGTCTGCCCGATTCAGAACCATGCACTCTAAAACACTATATAGGCATCCTCAAACTGCGGCCTGTGGGCCACATGAAGCGGTGTGAATTGTATTTGTTCCCATTTTGTTTTTTACTTCAAAATAAGATATGTGCAGTGTGCATAGGAATTTGTTCATAGTTTTTTGTTTTAAACTATAGTCCGGCCCTCCAATGGTCTGAGGGACAGTGAATTGGCCCCCTGTTTAAAAAGTTTGAGGACGCCTGCACTATAACAACAACAACAACATAGTGTCCTAACTCTGTACAATGCACTGTCTTAAACACTTCTCTTTTTTTTATTGTACACATTTATGGGGTACATGTGAAATTCTGTAACACTCATGGGTTACTCAGTGGTCAAGTCAAGGCTTTTAGGGTCTCCATCACCAAATAGCATGTGTTGTACCCATTAAGTAATTTCTCGTCATCCTCTGCCCTCCCACACCGTCTCTCCCTCACACTTGAGTCTCTGTTGTCTATCATTCTACTCTTTATGTCCACATGTACACATTTTTCAGTGCCCACTTATGAGTGAGAACATGCCATTTTTGTCTTTCTGTGTCTAGCTTGTTTTGCTTAAGATAATGACCTCTAGTTCCATTCATGTTGCTGCAAATAATATGATTTCTTTACTTTTAATGCATGAATAGTATTCCATCATGTATATAAGCAACATTTTCTTTATCCGTTCTTTCGCTGATGGACACTTGGGTTGATTCGACCTCTTTGCTATTGTAAATGGTGCTATGATAAACACACAAAGGCAGTGGAGCAGGTTGTTGTTGTTGTTGTTGTATTGATTTCTTTTCCTTTTGGCAGGTACCCAGAAGTGGGATTGCTAGAAGAAATGGTAGTTCTATTTTTAGTTCTGTGAGAAATCTCCTTACTGTTTTCCATAGTGGCTGTACTATTTTGTACAGTCTATGGGAGTTCCCTTTTCTCTGCGTCCTTTCCAATGTGTGTTATTTTTTGTCTTTTTTTTTTTTTTTTTTTTTTTAGACAGATTCACACACCATCACCCTGGGTAGAGTGCTGTGGTGTCACAGGTCACAGCAACCTCAAACTCTTCGGCTTAAGTGAGTCTCTTGCCTCAGCCTCCCAAGTAGCTGGGACTACAGGTGCCTGCCACTGTGCCCGGCTATTTTTTGGATGTAATTGTCATTGTTTAGCTGGCCCGGGCTGGATTTGAACCTGCCAGCTCTAGTGTATGTGGCTGGTGCCCTAGCCACTTGAGTTACAGGCACCAAGCCATTTTTTGTGTTTTTGATACTAACCATTCTTACTGGGATAAGATGATACATCATTGTGGGGGGGTTTTATTTGTTTTTGTTTTTTTGAGAACAGAGTCTCACCATGTCACCCTTGGTAGAGTGCTGTGATGTCATAGTTCACAGCAACCTCAGACTCTTGGGCAAGTGATTCTCTTGCCTCAGCCTCCCAAGTAGCTGGGATACCGGCACCTGCCACAACGCCCAGCTATTTTTTGTTGCAGTTGTCATTGTTGTTTAGCTGGACTGGGCCAAGTTCAAACCCGCCACCCTGGGTGTATGTGGCAGGCACCGTAACCCCTATGCTACAGGTGCCGAGCCATCATTGTGGTTTTTGATCCACATATCTCTGATGATTAGTGATGTTGGGCATTCTTTCATATACCTCTTGGGCATTTGTATATCATCTTTTGAGAAATGTCTCTTCATGTCTTTTGCCTACTTTTTCATGGGCAAATGGCATGAATATGATTTGGGGTTGTTGTTGGGTTATTTTATTTATTTATTTATTTATTTATTATTTTTTAGACAGAGTCTCACTTTATCGTCCTCAGTAGAGTGCTGTGGCATCACAGCTCACAGAAACCTCCAACTCCTGGGCTTAGGTGATTCTTTTCCCTCAGCCTCCGTGTAGCTAGGACTACAAACACTCACCACAACACTCGGCTACTTTTTGTTGCAGTTTGGCCAGGGCTGGGTCCGAACCCACCACCCTCGGTATATGGGGCCTGTGCCCTACCCACTGGGCCCCAGGCACTGCCCCCTGTTGTTGAGTTATTCGAGTTCCTTGAACAGTATGGATATTAGTCTGTTGAATGAATAGTTTCAAATATTTTCTTCCATTCAACATGTTGTCTTGTCACTCTGTTAATTATTTATTTCTCTTACTGTGAAGAAGATTTTTAGTTTAATTAAGTCCCATTTATCTATTTTTGTTTTTATCACTTGCGCTTTTGAGGTCTTAGTTATAAATTATTTACCTAGCCAGGGTAAATAAGGAGGTTTCCAACCTTTCCTCTTTTCTGCCCACATTGAAAGAAGAAGAGTTATTGTGGGCCACACATTAAATACACAAGCATTAACTAAAGCTGATTAGGAAAAAATGTCCATGAATAATTTTCATGATATCTAACACCACAGATGAGCAGAAAGTCCTCACAAGATCATGATGTAGCCTGAGGCTGCCGGTTGGACATCCTTTGCCCTAGACCAATATCTAGAAGAGTTTTCCTTAAGTTTCTTTAGAGTAGTTTTATAGTTTTAAGTCTTTAATCCATTTTAAGTTGATTTTTATATGTGGTGAGAGAGAGAGGTCCAGTTTCATTCTTTTGCATGTGATAATCCAGTTTTCTCTGCACTGTTTATTGAGGAAGGTATCCTTTCCCAGGATATACATGCTCTTGTGTGCTTGCTTTGTCAAAGATGAACATGATGTTGAGTATATGGCTTTATTTCTGGGTTCTCTACTCTGTTCTGTTGACCTATATGTATGTTTTTATGAATATTAAGCTGTTTGTGGTTAGTATAGCCTTGTAATGGAGTTTGAAATCAGGTAATACGACACCTCCAGCTTTGTGGTTGATTTTATTTGTTTTGTTATGTTTGCTTGCTTGCTTATTTGGTTTTTGCTCAGGATTACTTTTGCGGCTTGGGCTCTTTTTTGATTCTGTATGAATTTTAATATTTTTATTGATATGAAAAATTGATATTTTGATAGGAATTCCATTGAATCTGTAGAATGCTGTGGGCAGTAGGGTCATTTTAATGATATTAATTCCTCTCATCCGTCAGGTATGGGATGTTGTTCACTTCTTTGTGTTACCTACACAAAGTTCCTTTCATCAGTATTTAATAGTTTCCTTATAGAGATCTTTTATTTCCTTGCTTAAATATTTTTCTTAGATGTTTTGGGGGGTGGGTGGGCAGTGCCTGTGCCTCAGTGAGTAGGGCACTGGCCCCATATACCGAGGGTATATGCAGCCAAACTGCAACAAAAAATAGCCTAGCCGGGCGTTGTGGTGGGCGCCTGTAGTCCCAGCTTCTCAGGAGGCTGAGGCAAGAGAATCACCTAAGCCTAAGAGCTGGAAGTTGCTGTGAGCTGTGATGTCACGGCACTCTGCCAAGGGTGACAAAGTGAGACTCTATCTCTAAAAAAAAAAGATATTTGGGGAGGGGGGGTTGTAGTTATTGTAGCAATTGCCTTCTTGATATTTTTCTCAGCCAGATTGTTTTTGGTGTAAAGAAATGCTACTGAATTACGTACATTGGTTTTGTACACTAGAACTTTATTTATGAAATTTAGAAGTGCTTTTTGGTATAGTCTTTACCTTTTTTGTAGGTATAGATCATAACAGAAAAGAATTTCACATCATCTTTTCCAACTTGAATGCCTTTGATTTCTTTCTCTTGCCTGATTGCTCTGGCTAGGACCTTTAATACTGTGTTAAATAGAAGTTATTTAAATGTTAAATCAAAGTTATTTAAGTGTTAAATGAAATCCTTGTCCTAGTTCTCACAGGAAAGACTTTCGATTTTTCCCCATTCAGTATTGTTAGCTGGGGGTTGGTCATTTATGGTCTTTATTATTTTGAGCTATTTTCTTTTATGCTTAGTTTATTGAGAGTTTTTATCTTGAAGAGATGTTACATTTTATCATATGGTTTTTCTGCATCTATTGGCATCTAATGAGATGGTCTTTATCCTTTATTCTGTTGATGTGATGCAGCACATCTGTTGATTTGCACGTCCATTATCCTTGCATCCCTGGTATAAATCCCACTCCGTTGTGGTGTATTATCTTTTTGATGTGCTATTGGACTCAGTTTGTTGGTAATTTGGTGAGTATTTTTCTGTCTGTCTTCATTAGGGATGTTGACCTGTAGTTTTCCTCTTTTGTTGTGTCTTTATGTGGTTTGGGGAACAGGGTCATGCTGGCCTCATGTAATGAGTTAAGGAGAATTCCCCTTTTTTATATTTTTTTGGAATAATTTCAGGAGGATTGGCATTAGTTCTTCTTTGCACATTTGGTAGAATTCAACTGTGAATCCATCTTGTCCTAAGTTTTCTTTGTAGGAAGGCTTTTTTATTTCTGATTCATCTCATTTGTTATTGGTATACTGAGGTTTTCTACTTCTTCCTTATTTGATCTTGGTAGATTTTATGTTTCCAAGTATTTATCTCTTTCCTCTTGGTTTTCCAGTTTGTGAGTGATAGTTGTATAATCTCTGATGATCTTTTGTATTTCTGTAGTATCAGATGTGATGTCTCCTTTTTCATTCCTGGTTCTGTTTATGTGTGTCTTCTCTCTTTCTTGGTTAGTTTAGTAGTGGTTTACAAATTTTATTTATTTTTTCAAAGAACCAACTTTTCATTTTATTGATCCTTTGTTCTGTTTTTTAGTCTGTTTCATTTAGTTCTCTCTAGTCTTGGTTATTTCATTTCTTCTGCTAATTTGGGGTTTGGTTTGTTCCTGCTTTTATAGCTTCTTTAGGTAGGTTGTTAAATTGTTAATTTGTAATCTTTCTGTTTTTCTTTTGATATTTCTATAGGCCTTTAATGGTGTAAACTTTTTCTTAGCAGTCTTTGCTGTATCCCACAGGTTTTTGGTATGTTGTGTTTCCATTTAAATTTGCTTCAACATTTTTTTTATTTTAACCTTAATTTCTTTATTGACCCAGTGTTCCTGTAGGAGTATGTTGTTTAAGCTGCATGTAAGTGTAATGTTTCCAAAGTTCCTCTTGGTATTGATTTCTAACCTTATTCATTGAGAAGATATTTGAATGATTTTAACTTTTTAAAATTTCTTGAGACTTGTTTTGTGGCCTAACTTATGGTCTATCTTAAAGAATGTTCCATATGCTGAGGAAAAGATTGTGTATTCTACAGTTGTTGCTTATGATATCCTGAAAGGGTCTGTTAGATCCAATTGCTCTGATGTCCAGATTAAGTACAATGTTGCTTAGTGGGTTTTCTGCCTTCATTATCTGTATAATTGTCTGAGTGGGGTATTGAGGCCCTCCACTATTATACATATTTCTCTCTTTAGGTCTAGTAATATTTGTTTTGTGAATCTTGGTGCTCAAGAATTGGGTATGTACTTAGAAGGAATTTTTTTTTTCTTTTTATTAAATCATAGCTGTGTACATTGATATGATCATGGGGCATCATACACTAGCTTCATAGATCGTTTGACACATTTTCATCACACTGTTTAACATAGCCTTCCTGGTATTTTCTTAGTTATTGTGCTAAAACATTTACATTCCACATAATAACTAAGTTTCACATATGCCCTTGTAAGATGTACCGTAGGTGTAATCCCACAAATCCCTTTCCCTCTACCCACCTCCCCCTTCCCTCCCCTCCC
>CAUYPK010047320.1:0-15537 GCA_963574355.1 Loris lydekkerianus | reverse complement strand
ATTCCTCATGCTCCAATCTTCTCTCAACCCAGCACAGCCTGCCTACTGCTTTTTGTTATCCATTAAAACATTCTTTTCTGGTTGAAAAAACCGAAAAACATAGGAAATTGTTTTTTTTTTTTTTTTTTTTTTTTTTTTTTAATTGTTTGCATTAAAAGTAGATGCATTCATCTTAGGGACCAAATAGTTTTGAGTTTTTAACAGCAGCCTACCCATTGATGGCAGTGAAGGAGAAAATGGTTGGGAGTGGGGAGAGAATAAAGAAGAAAGAAGCTTCTACGAAATAAAATGTCATGCATTGAACTCTGACCTAGAGAAACAGCAGTGGTATTGCAGAGAAATGACACAATTTTATTAAAGAATCTTAGGTCTTTGGTAAAGCTTGAAAGGGAGGGAGTAGAAAATAATCATCTGATGGCTTATTCTTGGAGCATATCTTTCTTGGCATTTCTGCATGTCCCATCCTGCTATCCCCAGCTATTTCCAGCACCCTTCTCCCCTTACTGACTTCCTTTCAGCAGAGGCTATGGTGTCCACCTGCCCCTTCTCCATCTCCCTCTTGGCACATCTTGTCTAATTTCACCCTTCAGTGATAGCATTTTCCAGGACCAGGGTCAGCTCTCTCTGCCTGCACCTCTGTCTTTAGCCCCCCAGTCACTCTGCCCATGCTTGGCCCCTCCTCTGGGAGCTCGAGACCCACATTTCCATTCCCCCCTGCAAATCCCAATTTGCTCATCCCTCAGACGCCTTATATTTAACAGATACTAACTAATCATTGTCTACTTCCACTTCTTCTCCCCAAACCTGTGTCTCCTCTTACATAAACTTCCCTAGGTAATGGAATCATGTTGCCCCAAAGTCTTTTTCATTCTTGCCTCAGTCTCTGTTCCTAAGCACCCCAAAATCCTTTGCTAGGTCTACTTCCTAAGTTGCTTCCAAGACTTTCCTCTTACCCCCATGACCACTCATCTCCTGTCACCTCTTCTTAGCAAGCCACTAAAATAGTCTCTTGTCTATTACCAGCCCCCACCCAGTTTCTTCCTTTTCTAAATCTTCAAACAGGAAGCAGTTTTATTTTATTTTTACATACACCTGTGTTTATTAGGTTTCCATTTTTTGCCTTCACAAAGTTAAAAAGGCTTAAAATTTAATAACAATAACAATGTTTAAGATAAGGACTAGAAACAAAAACCATAAAGAACGAATGAACATAAATACATTCAGAAAAAAAATCAGACAATTGTTGCATTGAAATATTAAGCAATAATAATAATGCAAAGAAAAATATTCACATTGTCAAATAAGAGTATGTCTATTATAGACTGCTTTGACTCTGAAATTCAGTATGGTGATATCAGTTAACTACTAATTTTTTTCCAAGTCTCAAAAAATAGACAGCTAATATTTATAAATAAAAAATAATTTCAAAAAACAGATCATACCCAATTTTATAGACAATAGAAAAAGAAGAAATACTTCAAAATCATTCTACTTGATCTGGGTATACCTGATATTAAAAGGAAGAAGTTTTTATTTTTTGAAATAGAAAAATGATACCACTACTAAAATTCCTAGAGTGGCTTTAGTCACCCCAAAATCCAAGATAAAATCTGAACTTTTAGCTTGTTGTATAAGAACTTTCAAGCTCTGGCTCGTCTCTCTGGAAAGCTTTGTCATCCACTAGATGTTCCTCTGTACCAGGTCAGCATGACAGGATCATATGTGACTTCATGCTAGTTCCTCCACTTGGAAAACCTCACTTGTCTCAGTCTAATTAAAGGCTACTTGATCAACAAGACCTGGATGAAAGGTAGAGCTCGGTGATGCCTTCTGTCAATGCTCTTTCATTCCACACGTGTTAGTCCATGCCTCCGTGACAACAGTAAGAAGATTCACAACACATCTTATCTGTAGCTGGAGGAAGCCTAGATTTCTTTTTTTATCGTATATTGATAAGTTACAGTCATATATACTTATAAGGTACCCAGGTTTACAATCCATCGATCTGGCATAGCTTCCTGGCTTATTTGTCATGTGATCACAGATAGGACATGTACCTTATCTTCAAAGTAGATTTAATAATAAAATACCTATTGTTTGTAAGGATTAACTAGGAAGAAATGTGCAAAAGGACTTTGTAGGTCATAGCATTTTGTAAATATGTTACTGTTCATTGTCCACAAAGGTGGGTCAGACACAAATCTGATGTTTCACATTTATCTGAGAATCAGAAAATAGAGGATATTAACTTTATGATTGTTAGGGAGTCCTGTCTTTTCTTGCTCTTGGTTTGTTGGTTTCTCAGTACCATTTACCTTCTCTAACTAAGAATATGAAATGAATTAGCAGATGGGTGAGTTTAAGAACAGTAGCTGGTGTGCTTTCTAAGCTTCACTTTCTCTTCTTTGTTGTGGGATCTTTCTTCACAGAGAAAATGAGTTTTCTTCTGTTTCTCCCTTCTCCTCCTCCTCCACTTTCTTCTCCTCTTCCACTTCCTCTTCTTCTTCTCTCACTCTTTTTTTTTGTTTTTGATACAGTGTCTCACTTTATTGCCCTCAGTAGAGTGCCATGGCATCATAGTTCACAGCAACCTCAAACTCTTGGGAACAAGCAATTCTCTTGCTTCAGCCCCCCAAGTAGCTGGACTATAGGTGCACACCATCATGCCTGGATATTTTTTCTCATTTTTACTCAGGCTGCTGAGCTCAAGAAATCCAACTGCTTTGGCCTCCTAGAGTGCTAGGATTATGGGTGTCAACCATGACATCCAGCCTTTCTTCTGTTTCTACAGAGGAATACTTGTGGAGGATGGGATATGTGAAAGAGAACTTGCCCACTTTACCAGCACACCTAAAGCCCAGTCCTTCAATGTGGATTCTATCAGTTACACAGTTGGGTTTTTTGAATTGGGGATTTATTAAGGGTACAAAGAACCAGGTTACAATGATTGCATTTGTTAGGTTATAATTGTGTCCATTTATACCCCAAAGGTGTCTCACATACCACAATCCCCCACCCCCGTCCCTTCTTCCCTCTGTCTGTTCCTCTCATCCCTCACTCCCCACTAGGTCATTAATTGTCCTCATATCATAGTTGAGTGAATAGGGTTCTTCTCCATTCATCTGATGCTTTACTAAGAATAACGTGTTCTACTTCCATCCAGGTTAATACAAAAATTGTAAAGTGTCTGTCTTTTTTGATGGCTGAGTAGTATTCCATGGTATGCATATACCCCCACTTGTTAATCTGTTCCTGGGTTGGTGGGCGTTTAGGCTGTTTCTGCATTTTGGTGATTGTAGATTGAGCTATAATAAACAGTCTAATGCAAGTGTCCTTATGGTAAAGGGATTTTTTTTTTTTCTTCTGGGTAGGTTCCCAGTAATTGGATTGCAGGATCAAATGAGAGGTCTAGTTTGAGTTCTTTGAGGGTTCTCCATACTTCCTTCCAGAAAGGTTGTATTAATTTGTAGTCCCACCAGGAGTGAAAAAATGTTCCCTTCTCTCTACGTCCACATCAGCATCTGCAGTTTGAGATTTTGTGATGTAGGCCATTCTTGCTGGGGTTAAATGGTATCTCAGGGTGGTTTGGATTTGCTTTTCTCTAATAATTAGGGACAATGAGCATTTTTTTATATGCTTGTTATCCATTCATCTGTTTTCTTTGGAGAAGATTCTATTCATCTCTCTTGTTCATTGATATAAGGGATTGTTGGCTTTTTGTCATGTTGACTAATTTGAGTTCTCTGTAGATTCTAGTTATCAAGCTTTTGTCCAATTCAAAATATGCAAATATTCTTTCCCATTGTGTAGGTTGTCTATTTGCTTTGGTTATTGCCTCCTTAGCTGTACAGAAGCTTTTCCATTTAATTACGTCCCATTTGTTTGTTTTTGTCGTTGCAATTGCCACAGAAGTCTTCATAAACTCTTTCCCCAGGCCAATATCTTCCAGTGTTTTTCCCATGCTTTCTTTGAGGACTTTTATCATTTCGTGTCTTAAATTTAGGTCTTTTATCCATATTGAATTAATTTTTTTGAGTGGAGAAAGTGTGGGTCCAGTTTCAGTCTTTTACATGTGGATATCCAGTTCTCCCAGCACCGTTTATTGAATAAAGATTCTTTGCCCCAGTGTATGTTCTTGTTTGGCCAAGATAAGAAGTTAATTAAGGACACAATCCCCTTCACAGTAGCTTCAAAGAAAATGAAATTCCTAGGAATATACCTAACAAAAGAGGTGAAGGACCTCTATAAAGAAAATTCTGAAACTAAGAAAAGAAATAGCAGAAGATATTAACAAATGGAAGAACATACCATGCTCATAGGTGGGAAGAATCAACATTGTGAAAATGTCTATACTTCCCAAAGAAATCTACAGATTCAATGCCATCCCTATTAAAATACCAACATCGTAATTTCAAGACTTAGAAAAAATAATTCTTCATTTTGTATGGAACCAAAACAAAACGCATATAGAAAAGGCAGTTCTTAGTAATAAAAACAAAGCCAGGGCATCAGCCTACTAGTCTTTAGGCTATACTACAAGGCCATAGTGCTCAAAACAGCATGATATTGGCACAAAGATAGAGACATAGACATGTGTAACCAAACAGAAAACCAGGAGATGAAACTAACATCTTACAGCTTCCTGATCTTACAGGTGATAAACCATACAGGTGTTACTTTATTCTCAAAATGTCCTTTATGCTAATTTCTAACTTGCTGGAATTGAAGTCGGAAAGAATGGTGTCATTATTAAGTTGTTGGTTTGGAGGCCCTATGTCTTCCCCCTGAAAGTTTAGATTGATGCAAATATGGCACAACCCATCCTAATTAAGTGATCACAGAGTTATTTTGAAGATTCAGTAATCTAATCATAAAGCACTCTGAATCGTGAATGGTATGTGATAAGCATTCATTCTAAGTTAGCTATTATAAGTAAGCATGGTACCTATATACTCGAGTAGAAGCCGAGATTTTTCGGCACAAAATTTGTGCTGAGTTCAGGTTTTTCGGCACAAATTTTGTGCTGAAAAAACTCGGCTTATACTCAAGTATATAGGTAATATTATGACTATTATTTTATTAAATTATAGCTATATACATTAATGCAATCATGGGGTACAATATGCTGGTTTTATATACAATTTGAAATATTTTTATCAAACTGGTTAACATAGCCTTCATAGCATTTTCTTAGTTATTTTCTTAGTTATTGTGTTGAGACATTTATTTTCTACATTTAGTAAATTTCACATGTAACCTATTATGACTATTATTAATGGAAATAGTTTATTCCAGATTTGTGTTTTTTGCCTTCTGCTTTTCTGGTTCGTGTATTTTGGTCCTTTGCACCTTCAGACTTCAGTTTTTGTGGCCTTCTGATCCATATATTTCTGACAAGAGGATACTGCCTGTTGCAAACAATTTATGTGCTAATCTGCAGTGGACTGATGTTTATAAGCCATCAGTCTATGAAGCTTTGTCACAGCAGTCCTAAGACACCAGTATTTCTCTTTCCTCCCATTATTCTCCTTTCCTTCCAAAATCCAGACTTTCTGCAGCTGCATTCAGCATTGAGAAAGATGATGTAAGTTTTAGAAAAGAGTCTGTTTGAGATTCTTGTTTGCCTTCTAAATTGACTCTGCATTTCTCTATTGGTGTGAAATTTTTACTGGTCAGTCTGCCCAGTCTTACAACTGTAAGACCTTTGTATTTGAGTTTAAAATGGGTTCATGTATCAAAGGGTGTCTAATATACATCTTTTTTTTTTTTTTTTTTTTTTTAATAGAGACAGAGTCTCACTTTATGGCCCTTTGGTAGAGTGCCGTGGCATCACATAGCTCACGGCAATCTCCAGCTCCTGGGCTTAAACGATTCTCTTGCCTCAGCCTCCCGAGTAGCTGGGACTACAGGTGCCCGCCACAACACCTGGCTATTTTTTTGTTGCATTTTGGCTGGGGCTGGGTTTGAACCCACTACCCTCGGCATATGGGGCCGGCGCCCTACTCACTGAGCCACAGGTGCCACCCTAATGTACATCTTTATTTTATTTATTTACAAATTTATTTTCCCATGGTCATGTTTCTACTCCAAGAACTCTTTACTATTTATCGCTTATTATAATTTTGTTCTTCCTATTATTAAAGATTTTCTTTATGTGGGCTATTCTCTTTCCATGCATGAACAGATGCTTAAGTTCATAAAGTGAAAGAAAAAAATGTTTTTGTCATTTATTACATTTGCTATCATTCCTGTAATTTGTAGACAGTGGTCCCCTCTTATCTGTGAGTGATACATTCCAAGACCCTTAGTGGATGCCTGAAACTGCAGGTATTACTGAACACTATACATATTATATATTACACACACATGCACACACATATATATATACACTTACATATATAGGATAACTTTTTATCCAATAATCAAGAGGGTTAGTAAATAACTAATGTGTGGGTAATATGCACAGACTGGAGATGCTGGACAAAGAGATGATTCACATGCCAGGTGAAATGGAGCAGGACCATGAAATATTTTACCATGCTAATTGGAATGATGCCAATTTAAAACTTATAAATTGTTTATTTATTGAATTTTCTATTTAATATTTTTGGATTAGGTTGACTGTAGCCATGGAAGGCAAAACTGTGGATAAGAGGAAACTACTGGATGTGATTCAGCTTTCCTATTGTATTATATGTTCCTAAGGCAGGCCACTTTGCTATATTTATCTTTGAAACCCCTCAGTGCCTTGGTTGCATCAGAGGTTAATTTCTTATTGGGTGAATTAGTTATGTAGCTTCCTATTAGATTATTAGAATTTGTGAATATTTTAACTACTACATTCTTGTATACTTTTAAGTCAGTGGTTCTTAACTGGAAATGATTTTCTCCCCAGGGGGACATTTGGTAATGTCTGGAGACATGTTTTATTTTCACAGTTATATATGTTTGGGGTTTTATGATATTTAGTAAGTAGAGTCCAGGGAAGCTGCTCAACATTCTACAACATATAGTGTAGTGTCCCACAAGCAAAACTTTCCTAGTCTGAATATGGCTAATATTAATAATGAAATTGAGAGATCCTGCCTTAAGCCAAAAAGGTTATCTTCAGGAATACCTATCTGGGCCAATGTGGTCTTGTGCTATTACTAACAACCATAAATATGAAATGAATATCACTTACAAAGGTCTATCATTTTGTCAAAAAATGAACTCTGTTATCTTGGGAAATTTCTGAAATTGGAAATTGCTTTGAGAAATTTTATACAGCTTTTTAAAAAATGCTAGTGTGAACTTTATGAGCACCATAGGTCATCTCAACTTATAAGTTCAATAGAGAAATATTTCATTAGGTTTAAAAATTTGGTTTACTATCTCATAAAAATAGTAAATACATACCAACTTTGCATGTGTTTTTAAAAGGTAGTATCAATGTTCTTAATCATCAGTGTCTAATTTTTATAAATGCAATAGAAGAAAATGTTGAGGCCATTTAGTTTTTCATTATTTAAATCTTATTTTGCCATTAAGAAATTTAATGGAAAGGGAAAGCTAAGGATAAGACTTAGGGAATAATTCTCTTTACTTTTGCTTAGCACCTAAGATATTTTATCATGAAGACATTTGTAATAGATTGTTTATCACAGCTCAATTTACAATTGCCAAGATGTGGAAACAACATAAATGCCCACCAACTAGGAATGGATTAACAAACTGTGGTACGTGTATCCCATGACATACTATTCAGCCATAAAAGGATGGTAACTTTACATCTTTTGTATTAACCTGGATGGAATTGAAACACATTCTTTTCCATAAAGTATCATGAGAAGGGAAAAGCAAGTATCCAATGTATTCAATACTACTATGAAGCCAGTAGATGATCTAATACACACCCACATAGGGGATAAAACTCAATTCAAGTTGGGGGGCTGAAAAATGAAGGAAAGAGGAGAAAGAGGAGGGGGAATCAGTGTACTCCCACATAATGGGCACAATATAGGGGTGTATGGCACATGTTTTGGGTGAGGGACACAACTACAAGACTGACTCTACCTAACAAATTCAAATACAGTGACCTGGTTGTCTATATCCTCATATTAATCTAAATTAAAAAAGAAAGTCACACTCAACTAGATATAGAAACATGGAATTTACAATAAAGAATATTGTATATTAAAAAAATGATAACCATCATCAAAATCATAATAATATTTACCTGCATAAGGGAAACTACAATTTTGAGGACCAGATTCAATTGTGTATGAGGCTTTTGAAAGCTAACATGCTACGTAAGTTATGTGAATTATTATTTAATGAAAACACACACAAATTTTGAGGAGTGAAATAAAACTCTTTAAAACTTTTAGACGTTTCCTCTCTTTCTGACAATATGGCAGTAAGTGAGACTTGTCCTCCTGGAAAATCCTAAGAGCTGATGTACTGGGTCACAGTTCTTGAAAGTAGAGCAAGTTGTTTGTGAGGAAAACTTGATAGGAAATGTGCTAACCTCCCCCCATCCCCACAACTTTTTTTTTTTAACTTCAAAAATAAGACTCTAATTACAGATATCTTTTCCAGATTGAACCACCACTAATTTAACCAAAAACATGTGTGTGCAACAAAAGAACTTGTAAAAGGAACATTTGAGGTTTCACATGAATTTTTGCAAAAGACAAACACAGTAAAATCATAGAATTGGCTGATGGATGCTCTGCTGTACTAAAGCTATAAAGGTTTTATTGAATCCCTGGGACTTATAATATCCATTCATCCTTTAAGAGAAACTAAAGGTCTTAATCCACAGAGGATCTTTCCATGGTTTACCAGAGAAGCAAATCCTCCCACCTTAAACAGCACAATCTAGGGCTTTCTGGAACCCAGTGTGATTTGCACATCTGATCTTCATCGAATTCTGTATCAGATGTGCTGTGGAGAGGTCTCAGTCCTATCAGTTAGCAAATGACCTGAAAGGATATTGAGCTCTTAGAACTAGAGTTATTGCAGTATGTTTCCGATTAGGAAATTGCCTATTTTGCAACTCTTAGCCCAGAAAGATGCCTAATAATGCCAAGAATACTAAATAGATATTCACCAAATCATTAAACAGTATGAGTTTAATTGACTTATATCCATGATAAATGTGCTCAGAACCAGACACCTAGAGACCACTTATTAAAACCAGGAGGGCTGACAAATAGAGATGCATTCCCAAGTCCTATGAAGAAGCCCTCAAAGTTTTGGAATAATACTGAGAAAAATTATTTAATAAACTGAATTCAATAAACAGTTCCCTTTCCCTGGTGCATGCTCATTACACACTTATTTCCTTTGTCTTTTCTCATAAACTGTTAAGTGGAACCTTTGAGAGTTGAGCAGACCAATACATCAGACCACGAGTCTTAGAGGCTATACTCTAGCTAAGATAGACAAGCAGTATCTTTTGTAGTTTTATAATTCTTGGAAATGATGAGGGTCATTGTCATGTCATGACAAATTGTTTTTGGTGTTGAAACACTACAATTGAGGGGGAGGAGAAGGTGAAGCCTATTGTAAACAGTTCTCTATGTTTTTGTCAATTATTGTCCTGAGCACAACAGATACTTCTGAAACTAATAAAGGAGACAGATTTATTCTTTTTTAAAAACTAGCTTTATTGAGGTGTAATTGATAAGAAAATGTATATATTTAAGGTGTAAAACATGGGGATTTGAGATTTTCATATATATACACACACACACATATATATATATACCCCATAATTTTAAATTGTACACAAACTTTATGGCTACCTTGTATATTCTGAAATATTCACCAAAATCAAGTTAATTAACATGTCCATCACTTCATGTGACTATCTCTTCTATTTTGTGGTGAGAACACTGAAAATCTATTTTCTTGTAAATATCACACATATAATACAATTTATGTTAACTAGTTACCATGCTGTATATTAGATTCCCAGAACTTATTTCTTTTGAATTCAAGGCATTTGGGGGTAATGCTTTATTACTTAAACTCTTCTATATTGGCAAAAACATAATTATGAAGCCACCATTTTTAATAATCACTGATTTATCTGGTGATGTACATACCAGTTATTATATAGAATAACATTTCCATTCTAAATATTTTAAAATATCTGGGTAAAGGTGCCAATAATTCAAGGTCACAAACATTTTTCCAATATTTAACAAAATAGAGGGTCCTTATCTAACAAAACAATCAATGTAACCTAGTTCTGTGTATCCTCAATGAATCACCGACAACTAAAAAAAAAAGTTAACCAAAAAAAGCAGACAAAATTTTACTAGTAGCAATCAATCCAGGAAAAATAATTTAATGGCAAAAATTTCTGTAAATGGCAATGAAAGAACTTAATTTTCTCCATAAGTGTAAGCAATGGTCAGACCAACAGCTGGAAGTAATACTACCAAAAAAATTAACAGAATCTTATGAATATTAATATCTTTTAATTTGCTGAGATAGTGCTAATGAAAAGTTTAAAACATACTTCAGTATGAAATAACTACACAGATCTAAAGTACCATAGGAAAGGCATAGCACAGTCAGGGTGTGCAGTTTCCTGGCCCCTTGCTGAACTGGGAAAATGGAAGTAGCCTACAGACCTGGTGGGGGGAGATAGCCCTTGTGTAGGAGTTTTAATAGAATTTTAAAAGAGAAAGCAGAGTCCAGGTTCCTTTTGATGATCTTGCTCAACCAGCTAGGCCCTTACAGTCATCAATCTGTATGCTAAAACTTAAAAAAAAAAAAAAAAAATAGATGTGAAGAAGCTCCTAGACCTCAAAGTGTAGCTTGAGTGGGAAAAGACAAGTCAATCCCATATAAGATGAGAAGGGAACCAAAGAGAATTTGCTCATACTATAATATATTACAGCTCAAATGGTCTGCATAGTTTGCACAGGTAAGATAAAATATGGCATGGCAACTATGCAAATACAACAAAATGTTTTAAAGAATAAAGGAGGAAGAAAGGAAATAGGAAGGGAGAGAAGATATAGCATGCATGAAAAAATGGACTCAGTTTGAAAGAAAACACAGACCAAGAAAAAGAAGCAAATTTTCCACCTGTCAGAGAAACATTGAATAAAATGATTTATTCACTAAAGCAGGCCTTTAATATGATTTTTTTGGTAAAAGGTAGAATAATGTGAAAATGGAAAGTGGAATGAAGGAATAAAATTGAGAACTAGAAAAACAGTACCGCATTACCAAATTATGAAGGGATAAAACTGAGAACTAGGAACATATTACAGAGTTACAAAATTAATTAGAAAGGGAAAGGAACATATTAGTGGGAGAGAGAAAATTCTTCAGATATCACAATGAATTCAGAAAAAAATACATAAGGAATAATAGAGCAGATAAATATGCAGGTCTGAAATGATCCAACATAAGAATAATCGGCTTCCTTTAATTGGGGAAGAGAACTAATGGAATAGGAAAAAAGAATACGAGGCTTTACACAGAAATATTTACCCCAAATGAGGAAGAATAAATATACATTGAAATGGCATGTGGCATACAACAAAATAAAAATTGATAAGAAAAAAAAAACTTACATGAAAACTTCACTCCAAATAAAAGCTGAAGAATTTCAGTTGCCTCAAGGCCAGAGATAACTTGTGTCCATTACCTCGTAATCTCATCTCCTGCTTATTCTTGGCAGCACCCACTTTCCACTAACCATATTTGCTTCCTTGCTATGATTGAATGTGCCCCCGGGGGGATGCTAATGCCTCACGATTTTTGCATTTACTCTTCTCTATTCCTGGAAGGCTCCTCACCAGATATTCATATGCCTGGATTTTTTAATCACCTTTCATAAGGTTTAGCTTGCCTATGTGGTTAAAATTGACACATGATATGCAGCTTTTCTTATCTAACTTTCCTACTTTATTTATCCACAATAATGACCACTTTCTGATATATAATTCACTTTTTATTTTAGTTTCTGTTTCTTCCTATGATACAATGTATGTACACCAAGAACAAGATTTTGATTTTGATTTTATTTTGTTTTTACTGCTCTCTGCTTAGTTCTGAAGGAAAATGACTGATGTATTGTAGGTCATTGATAAATATTTGCTAAATAAATGATGTTTGTGGGTTATCACATGCAAAAGAAGCTTGGTGGCCACTTGAACCAGCAGGAATGAACAAAGGCAGTAATGGTAGCAGCGCTGGCCCTGATGAGGTCAGAGGTGGGGGAGCCAGTGAGCACCAGTTCACAGAGCCAACTGTGCTCATAGCTATGATCAGTGACATCTTATGGTAGCTTGAAATCTGTCACAGAAGCATTTATAACACAGGAATTAGTAAACGCTACAAATGAAAGCTCTTTTCCTGTAGAGCTGGCTATTCAACCTTTACTAGTACATGACTATGTAAGGGAAACAGAACTAAACTTGGACTTAAAGCATTGAAATTTGAATCCCAGCTCTACTACTGACTGGTTCTCTAATGTGGGAAGATATTTCTCCCTGCTGAGACTCAGTTTCCTTAGCTTTAAAATGGGAGGGAGGAAACTCATCACAAAGATAGTTTGAGATAAAACGCATGGAAAGGACATGGGACCCATGAGACTGTTCACTAAGCTTCTTCAAACCACACAGCCCAGGCACTATAGACAACCTTCACTGTCTACCCTGGATTGCCTAGGTTGTAGAGTAATGTGTTTATTTGCTTTAATGAGGAAAACAAAGAGGTTCCTCACAAAAACCAGTTCACATCTAAGAGTTAATAAAAAACCAGGTCACTATTTGAATTTGTTAGGTACAGTCCTGTTGTACTTGTGTCCTACACCCCAAATGTGTGCCATATATCCCTACATTGTGCCCATTATGTGGGAGCACCCCAAACCTCCCTTACTCCCCTCTTACCCATCTATCCCCCTGCCAACTTGAATTGAAATTAGTTTTTCTCCTATGTGGGTGATCATTAGATCATCTTTTGGCTTCATATTAGTATTGATGACATTAGATATCACCTTTTCATTCTTGTGATATTTTACTAAGAAGAATGTGTTTCAACTCTATCCAGGTTAATACAAAAGATGTAAAATAACCATCTTTTTATGGCTGAATAGTATTCCATGGTATACATGTACCACAGTTTGTTAATCCATTTCTGAGTTGATGGGCCTTTATGTTGTTTTCACATCTTGGCGATTGTAAATTGAGCTGTAATAAACAACTTAGTGCAAATGTCTTTATGATAAAGTAATTTTTTTTTCTTCTAGGTAGATGCCTCGTAATGGGATTGTGGGATAAAATGGGAGGTCTAATCTGAGTTCTTTGAGCATTTTCCATACTTCTTTCCAAAGAGATTGTATTAGTTTGCAGTCCCACCAATAGTGTAAAAGTATTCCCCTCCCTCCACATCCACCCCAGCATCTGCAGCTTTGGGACTTTGTGATGTAGGTCATTCTCACTGGGGTTAGGTGATATCTCAGGGTGGTTTTGATTTGCATTTCACTGATTAGGGATGATGAACATTTTTTCACATATGTGTTAGCCATTAGTTGTTTGTCTTCCTCAGAGAATTTTCTGTTCATTTCTCTTGCCAGTGATAGATGGGATTGTTTGCTCTTTTTTGTTGATTGAGTTTGCTATAGATTCTAGTTATCAAACCTTTGTCACATTTGTAATGTGCAATATTTTCCCATTCTTAAGGTTATCTATTTGTTTTGATTATTGTGGCCTTAGCTGTGCAGAAGTTTTTCAGTTCAATTAAGTCCAATTTGTTTATTTTTTCTTATTGCAATTGCCACTGAAGTCTTCTTCATAAAATCTTTCCCCAGGCTGACACCCTCAAGAGTTTGTCCAATACTTTCTTTGAGGATTTTTATTCTTTCATGTCTTAGATTTAAATCTTTTATCCATCTTGAATCAATTTTTGGAAGTGGTGAAAGGTATGGGTCCAGTTTCCATCTTTTACATGTGGTTATCCAGTTCTCTCACCACTATTTATTGAACAGGATTTTTTCCCCCCAGTATATGTTCTTGTTTGGTTTATCAAAGATTAGGTGGCTGTAAGATGTTAGTTTTTATGTCTGTATTTTTATGCCAGAACCATGCTGTTTTGATCCCTGTTGACTTATAATATAGCCTAAAGTCTGGTAGAGGGATGCCCCTGGCTTTGTTTTTATTACTAAAAATTGCCTTGGGTATATGGGTTTTATTCTCATTTTACATGAAATAAAGAACTATTTTTTCTAGTTCTTCAAAATATAATGTTGGTATTCTAATGGGTATTGCATTGAATCTGTAAATTGCTTTGGGTAGTATAGACATTTTGACAATGTTGATTCTTCCTAGCCAGGAACTAGGTATATATTTCCATTTATTAATGTCTTTTGCTATGTTTTTTTCTTAAGGTTTTGTATTCTCTTTATAGAGGTCCTTTTACTTCTTTTGTTAGGTATATTCCTAGGTATTTTATTTTCTGTGAAGCTTCTATGAAGGGAACTGTGTCTTTGATTAGCTTCTGAACTAGGCTATTACTGGTGTATACAAATGCTACTGATTTGTGGGCATTGATTTTATATCCTGAAATATTACTGTATTTCTTGATCACTTGCAGGAGTCTTGTAGTTGAGTCTCTGGAGTTACCTAAGTATAAGATCATGTTGTCAGAAAACAGTGAGAGTTTCACTTCTGCACTTACTTGGATGCCCTTTATATACTTCTTTTGCCTGATTGCATTGGTGAAATCTTCCAGCACTATGCTGAATAGTAGTGGGGATAGAGGACATCCTTGTCTGGTTCCAGTTCTAAGTGGAAAAGCGTTCGGTTTTATTCCATTTACCATGATATTAGCTGTGAGTTTTCATAGATGTCTTCAATCAGCTTAAGAAATGAGCCACCTAGGCCTATTTTCTTAAGTGTTCTTGTTATAAAAGGATGCTGACTTTTATCAAATGCTTTTTCTGTATATATTGAAAGACTCAGATGGTCTTTGTTTTTTCTTCTATTGACATGATGAATTACATTATGGATTTGAGTATGTTAAACAAACCTTGCATCCTTTGGATGAAGCCTACTTGATTGTATATATTTTTTAATGTATAGTTATAATCTATTGGCTAAAATTTTGTTGAATATTTTTGCTTCAATATTCAACCTAGGAAATACCTAGGAATATTCAATTAGTGAAATTGGTCTGTAGTTCTCTTTTATAGTTGAGTCTTTTTCTGGTTTTGGTACCAGGGTGATGTTTGTTTCATAGAACGTGTAGGGGAAAGTTCCTTCCCTCTCAATGTTTTTGAATAGTTTCTGTAGTATAGGTACAAGCACTTCTTTGAAGGTTTGATAGAATTCTGGTGTGAAGACATCTGGTCTAGTGTTTTATTTTGTTAGAAGGTTTTTTTATTGTTTCCTCTACCTTGGTGCTTGACACTGGTCTGTTCAAGAAATCTGTTTCTTTTTTGTTAAGTCTAAGGATTTGATGTGATTTCAGGTATTGATCCATTTCCTCTACATTGTCAAATTTCTGGGCATAGAGTTTCTTGTAGTA
>CAUYPK010047319.1:0-20044 GCA_963574355.1 Loris lydekkerianus | reverse complement strand
TACTTGCCCCAACAAGAAGGGGATTAGACCTATTAACTGCCAAAAAGGGAGGCATCTGTTTATTTTTGCAGGAGAAGTGCTGCTTTTATGCCAACAGATCTGGGATCGTGCAAAACAAGATCAAAACACTCCAAGAAAATCTAGAAAAGAGAAGAAAAGAAATTTCAGAAAATCCCCTGTGGATGGGCCTACATAGTTTTTTACCCTACCTTCTTCCCCTGACCCTTACCCTTATGTTACTTATCACCTTTGGGCCCTGTATCCTTAAAAAAGGTTAGAGGCAGTTAAATCAGGTCGAGGTCCGATATCACCGGCTCATTAACCAAGAATCTAACTATTATTCTTCACTGCCCTCCATAGCACCAATGACGGGTAAGATCCCCAAACTGGGACAACCTAAGACAGGATATGGAGAGGCTACATGGTGAATTCATAGTACCCAAAGACGGGTAAGATCTCTCTGTTCAGTCAACCTAAGACAGGGACCAAACCATTGATGTTTGTATCCCCATGATGGGTAAGACTGAAACTGCAAGAGCAGACAACCTAAGACAGGGGCTATGTTTTTCCACCATACAAAAACAAAAGAGGGAATTGTTGGGCCCTGCCATGTGCCTGAGGCCTAGTGCAACTTCCCGAGCCTAACTAGAAGTAAATCCATTGAGCTACTTCCGCGTAGCAATGACTCAGCAAGGTCCAGCCTGAAACTGCCTCTACCTAGATACAGCCAACGTGGTACCATGCCATTGGCCCAACCCTGTTACCACCCATCACACCACCTCATCCCCCACCTCCTTTCCCCGCCTTTTCCCCCACGTTCTATATAAGCGGCTGCTTGACGCAATAAAGTTGAGTTCCTGCTTCGACAGACTCCCGGCTCTGTGGGTTCCTGTTCGGGCCACGACGCTCACCATCCCGCTCAGCCCTGGGGATAGAGTCATGCTGGCCCTGCTCTCCCCTCTTCTGGACCTGCTGGATAGCCCGGCAAGCCTGAGCAAGAACAAGACCTGGTCTCTACCAAGAATAGAAAAACTAGGCTCCGTGCCCATAGCACAGTGGTTATGGTGCCAGCCACATACACTGAGGCTGGTGGGTTCAAACCCGGCCCAGGTTAGCTAAACAACAATGACAGCTGCAACAAAAAATAGCCAGGCATTGTGGCAGGTGCCTGTAGTCCCAGCTACTTGGGAGGCTGAGGCAAGAGAATTGCTTAAGCCCAAGGGTTTAAGGTTGCTGTGAGCTGTGACACCATGGCACTCTACTGAGGGTGACATAGTGGGAATCTGTCTCAAAAGAAAGAAAGAAAGAAAAAAAAACTAGGTGGGGGTGTTATGGTGGGCACCTGTAGTCCCAGCTACTCAGGCTGAGGCAAGAGGATTGGACAAGCCCAAGAGTTTAAGGTTGCTGTGAGCTGTGATGATGCCAGGGCCCTCTACCCAGGGTGACAGAGTGAGACTCTTGTCTCAAGTAAAGAAGAAAGGGGATTAATAGCCTTAAGCTGAAAACAATCCATGCTCATCAGCTGGTGAAGGGACACACAAGCTATGGACCCTGGGGGACTCCTCCGTAATAAAAACCAGTGAACTCCTGGCAATGCAACAAAGTGGATGAATCTCAAGAATATTATGCTGTGTGGAAGGAGACTTATCCCAGAATATGCACTGCATGATTTCATTGATGACATGAAAGGGGAACTTTACACTACAGGGACAGAAAACAGTTTAGTGGTTGCCTGGGGTTGAGTGTGGGGGTAGGGGATTGATTGCAAAGGGGCCTGAGGGAAATTTTGGGATGAAGGAAATGTTCTACACTTGATTGGAGTAGTGGTTACACATCTGTATAATTTTGGAAACTCATTGAACTGTATTCTTAAAATGGGTGACTTTTATTGTATATAAATTACACTGTAATGAAACTAATTAAAAAAACAAACAAACAAATGATGATTCACCTGGAGGAAAGATCTAAATTTGTCAAAGCAATAGGCTACATCTCTAGGTACTGATCTGGAAAGATGTCCTCTTTAGTTTGCTCTTGGTTTTGGTTTTGAGTTTTTTTTTCCTAATTTTTTTTTTTTTAACACATTAGTTCTAAATGAAAAATAAAGGCGAGTTGTGTAATGACACTGATGACATTGAAATTGAGAGCCCATTGGGTGCTTCATATGCATTATTTTGTTTGATCTTAACAATATCATGTGAGGTTTTAGAGGTGAGAAAACATAGACTCAGAGAGATTAAGTGATGAGCCTGGGTGTGAAGCTAAGGAGCCACAAGCCTGGGACCTGGACACACTCTGAGCCCTTACACAATGCTCTGTTATATGATTCCAATTCATTAAAAAATGACAATATTAGTCTATGTGTAGCAAAAAATCTAGACAGATGACTCCAAACTGGGCCCCTGGGATTCTGTCTGGAAGATGAATTTATAGGGACTTTCACTTTCCATATCTTCTGTTTCTGTTATGTTGCAACTGATTGCAACATAACATTACCTTTGTAATCAAAGAAAGCAATGTACGTTAAAAAAAAAGTAAAGTACTAAAAAATATCTCTGTCCTTTATCTCTTTTGCTCAGGACCTGGACACCCTCTTCTCACTGCTCCCTGTCCTGGATGGAACCACATGCCTGTCCAGACCCCTAAGCCCCACAGATAAAGACCTGAGCCAGCTGAGCCCCGTATCAGGCCTGAACAGCCCTGCAGTCCCATCCATCTGGGAGGGTGGGTCCTGTCCCAGGAATCAGCAGGCCCTAGGGCCCTGGAGATAACAGAAGTTGCAGGGGTGGGAGGCAGTGATGACCAGCAGGAGATGGTATGGTGAGCTGGGACTCTTGGCTAGGCCTCTCTCCCCTGGACATACAAGGCCACCAAGACCCAGAGAAGGTGTGACCTGCATGGCCCACGTGTGTAGACCTGGCTCTGTCTGCTGTGTGGCCCTGGGCACATGTCAGCCCCTCTCTGGTCCTCACGTTTTCAGGGGATTCCTTGGTTCCGACCTGGTCCTGTTTCAGGAAGTAAAGGATGGGCCCTGAAACCATCCATGGGCTCAGCAGTATAGATGAGATGTCCTCAGCCCCCAGGTCCAACCCCCAAGTGGATAGATATTTGGAGACCCAATGTAAACATATGACCACAAGCATATTCACCAATGCCAGCCTGGGCACGCACAGGTCTGTGGGCCCCAAGGACAAGCTGGGCCAGCTACCCCTGGCCAGGCCAAGGCTTGTTTACATGTCTAAAGGTCAGGCACCGGCTACCAGGAAGGGCCTCAGCTGTGAGAGTCTGCAGCTGTGTTCCCAGGATGCAGATAACCTGAGTCCTGGGAAGGGACCAGCAGTCCCTGGAGAGGGTGGGGTGAGAACACCCTGGTTGCCCTCTCTGGTAGGGCAGCATATGAGCTCCACTGTTGGGCCTGAGATGGCACCTCAGTGTCCTTCCTGGGCTGCTTCTATCACCCCTGCTGTCTAGGAATGTCCCTAGCCCCCTCATCTGGTTTCCCTGACCCTGTCGTGGCTCTGTACTGCCCACCATGTCTCTTAGACCACTGGGTGCTTCCACCCCTCAGCCTCAGTTTCCTCATCTGTAAAGTGGGGAGAACCATAGTCGTGTATGACAGGGTGCAGTGAGGAATGAGTGCGCTAAGGTGTGGCACGGTTACCAGGTGAATGGAAGGGACCCAATACAGGGATCTCAATTTTTAAAGATAGCTCTGTGTTCTGGAAGTCCCCAACTCCCAAGGTAAGAAGGCTTAAGAAATCTCCCATCTGACCTTTCACAATCACAGGGTGGAGCCTGGAAGTCCCATCTGTCCCCTTTGGCTTTCTTCTCTGTTACATTTCCCATTTTCTAATCCTACCTCCTCCCCCCAGCAGCAGGTTCACTCTCCCCATTCACACCGCTCCAAACAATGAATCATGCATACTTCACATATCCAAGAAAGCACAAAAGTAACCTAGGGGGCTTCTAGTCTTGTTGTGGTGATGGGACTTACACAAAAACCTTACCGAGTGGCATCTGTTCAATGTGTGTGCCCACAGGCACAGGTGGGGTGGGGGGACGACACTCAGCTGGAATCTCTGCCTGGAAAAAGATTACACCCCTGCTCCTGGCCATGCAAACACTTGATTACTGACCTGTAAATAAGAGGGAAGCACATTTTGTTTTAAGGTAGCTCACTCTATCATTCAACTGTTTACTAAATTTTTATATTTGTTTCAGGATAACCTAAGGGTATAAACAACCAGGTCACAATATTTGAATTTGTTAGGCAGAGTCCCTCTTGTAGTTGTGTGCCATGCACCCCTACATTGTTCCCATTAAGTGGCAGCACCCCAAATCCCCCTCTTCTCTCCTCCTCCCCTGTTCCCCTCCCCCACCTTGAACTAAATTTTTCTTTACATTAAATTGGGGGAAAAAAAAAGTGAACATTGATAACCTTCAGGACTGGTAATGTCATGAGGAAATAGGCTCCCTCCCACACTGTACTTGAGAACTGAAATGAGCATGACACTGGGGGGTGATTAGAACCTTTATCAACACACAACACACAACTACCTGCTCCCCATAACACAGGATCACGTTCCCGGGGATCCATAGACACACAGACAGAAATGCCAGCACAGAGGCATCTATCTGTTCATGGATGTTTCTGGAACCATTTTTCTTTGTTGTTGTTGTTTTTTGGCAAAAGTACAAAATTGGTGGGGCGTCTGTAGCTCAGTGGTTAGGGCACTGGCCACATGCACTGGAGCTGGTGGGTTCGAACCCGGCCTGGGCCTGCTAAAACAAGCAAAAAAATAGATGGGAGTTGTGGCAGGCACCTGTAGTCCCAGCCCTACCAGGGAGGCTGAGGTGAGACAATTGCTTTGAGCCCAAGAGTTTAAGGTGCTGTGAGCTATGACACTATGTTACTTTACTGAGGGCGACAAAGTGAGACTCTGTCTCAATTAAAAAAAAAAAAAAAAGGACAAAATTGGAAGTAATTCAGAAGACTATTCACAGAGGGTTGAATCCAATCACACCATGGAATATTATACAGATGCCAAAAGGAATCTTTGGAATATTTCCAAGATTCATTGGCAAGTGATAAAAGGTAAGCTGGATAACAATATATATAATCAGAATTTTGAAAACACACACATAAACAAAAGTGCTCTCTCTTTCTAAAACAAATACATATAAATAAACACATCTATATTTACATCTCAGATGAGGCATATTGTCATAAAAACGTTCTGGATGTATTCACCCCAAGTATTTAACTTAATTCATGCCATTTTCTATATGTGTGACTTTGGGAAGTGACAACTCTTCAGCCTCAGTTTCCTCCTTTGTAAAGTGGTAATGACAAATCTTAGGGTAGTGACAGCAAACAATATTACTAACTATTATATATCACATGAATCAATTGTTATATAAGATACATTCTATAAATACTTGGGAAAATAACACAGGAACAAAATTTCAGGTAAATTTTTATTTTCAGGACTAAATTTTCAGGAAGCTTAAAGGCTGACTCATCTGTCTGTCTGTTTGTTTTTCTGCCACCTAGTGGTCACAACTGAGAAAGCATATATCGGAAGGCTTGCCTGCCATCCTCTGGGACACAATTCATCGCGGGTCTACACTCTCTGTCAGGCAGACTTAGAGGCTCCGCCTTTTCAGTTTTCTCATTTCAAGAAGGGGGTTAATAACTGAAAAGACCCCATACGTTTGTGAGGATAAAATTCAACAGTGCATATAAATTATTTAATGCTGGCTGTAATTTAAAAGGATGCTCAAGAAATGGTGATTATTGATATTTGCACACATAATCTTGTTTAAGAAATTCGTATTATACCCATTTCATGGATGAGGAATTTGAGGCTCAGAGAAGTCCAAGCAAATTCCTGAGGCTAACTGGAGGGAGGTCTGAGATTAAAATATATCACCCTTAAGATACTTAAAATCTGGGACAGTGCCTGTGGCTCAAAGGAGTAGGGCACCGGTCCCATATGCCGGAGGTGGCGGGTTCAAACCTAGCCCTGGCCAAAAACTGCAATAAATAAATAAATAAATAAAAAGATACTTAAAATACTTAAAATCACCACCCTTCCAACCTTAAGATACTGTCTCACGTGCTCATCTGAAAAGGAGTTGTAAGAAGCTATTTTTACCACCTTTGGTACCTGAATTTTGGATTCCATTGAAAAATACCCAGATGGGGCTGGGCAAGGTGGCTCATGCCTATAATCCTAGCACTCTAGGAGGCTGAGGCAGGAGAATTGTTCAAGTGCAGGAGTTCAAGACCAGCCTGAGCAAGAGGGAGACCTTTTCTCTGCAAACAATAGAAAAATTAGCCAAGCACGGTGGCACACACCTGTCATTCTAGCTATTCAGGAGGCTGAGGCAAGAGGATTGCTTGAGCTCAGGAGTTTAAGGTTGCAGTGAACTATGATGATACCACGGCTCTCTAGCCAGATGACTGAGCAAGACTGTCTCCAAAACAAAACAAAACAAATCTCCCCAGAGTATGCACCTTTCTCTGGGCCATGCAGCTGGTCTGCCATAGGTAACCTTAAGGCTCCACGGGCTCACATGACTGTTGGCAGGATTCAGTCCCTCCATCTCTTTGTCCACCTCTCCACTGTGGCAATTTGCTTCAACAAAGCATGCAAGCTAAGAAGACTGAGAGTCAGCTAGCAAGACAGAATTCACAATCTTCAGTAACTTAACCAAGGAATTGACTATTGCTATCTTCTATCCCTTAGAAGCAAGTCACCAGTCCCAGCCCACTCTTGAGGGGAGGGGATTACGTAAGGGCTTGAATACTAAGAAGAGAGAATCACAGAGACGTCATTCTAGAGCAGTGGTTCTCAACCTTCCTAATGCCGCGGCCCTTTAATACAGTTCCTGTGGGTTATGACAGGAACACAATGGTTGAGAACTGTTGTTCTAGAGCCTTTCTGACACACTTGCATTGCCAACATTTTTTTTTTTTTTTGAGGCAGAGTCTCACTTTTTTGCTCTGGCTAGAGTGCAGTGGCATCATTGTAGCTCAGTATAGCCTCAAACTCCCCGGCTCAAACGATCTTCCTTTTTCGCTGCATACTACCTAGTACCTGCCTGTTCCCTTCCTGATAAGTGTACCCCAGTGGGACTTTTCCCTATCCTTGAGAAGAGAGCTTGACCAGTGATATCACAGATATAAAGTGACCACCTTTGTCCAGTATTAAATGTATTCTAGAAGTATCCACTTCCAATTAAACTACATACAAAATCCTGAGGTGGAAGCTACCTTCATCGTTGTTCACAAAAGAAAGAAACCAGAAACCAAAAGGATGAGCATCACAGAAGATCATACAGAGATATTTGGTGCCAGCATTGGAAGGAGGAAAAGCCACATTTAGAAGCCATTATTCTGGCTGGGCACAGTGGCTCATACCTGTAAGTCTGGCTGAGGCAGGAAGATTGCTTGAGATCAGGAGTCTGAGACCAGCCTGAGTAACATAACAAGATCCTGTCTGTACAAAAAAGATGTAAAGATTCGGCAGGAGTGGTGGCATGTGCCCCTAGACATAGTGTATTGACAAACACATTTCCAGGAGAAGCATTAGGGTACTCACACATGTTGGGACAAGACAAGGATGCTCCCTTTTCTTGCTTCTATCCGACATGGAGGTCATAGTTAATGCAATAGGACAAGAAAAAGAAAAAAGAAGTATAGATCTTTGTAAGGCAGATAGAAAACTCTATTTTTCAATGATTGGATTAGGCATCTTAACAACCTGGGATGGATGATACAAACCTTTCGAACCAATCAGATATTTCAGCATGTGGTGAGATTTGAGATCAACATGGAAAAATCAATATCCTTGTTGAAATCCAACAATAATAATCATAAATATGCAATGGGGGGAAATACATTTGCGAAAGTAAAGTGAAACGAAACAACTACATCAAGATCCGAAACAAGGCCGGGCTTGTTGCCTGTAATCCTTGCACTTGGGGAGGCCGAGGCTAGTGGGCTGCTTGAGCTCACAAGTTGCAGACCAGCCTGAGTAAGAGCAAAACTTTCTTTCTACTAAAAATAGAAAAACTAGCCATGGATTGAAGTGGGCATCTGTAGAACCAGCTACGTGGTAGTCTGAAGCAAGAGGATCACTTGAATCCAAGAGACTGAGGTTGCTGTGAGGTATGATGAAGCTACGGCACTCTGCCTAGATTGATAGAGTAAGACTCTGTCTCAAAAAAAAAAAAAGATTCTTGAACAAATTTATCCAACATTAGGATATACCTAACTAAAAAACATGCAAGACTGTTATGAAATTTTGCTGAAAGTTTAAAAAGAAGTTCTGAATTATGGCATGATATAGCATGATCATAGGTAAAAGATTTTAATTATTTATTCCCAATTTAATCTGAAAATACAAAGCAATCAAATTAAAAGACACTAAGATTTTTTTTTTGCAGAATTTAATACACTTATTCTAGAATCATATGGAAGAGTAAAGGATAGCCAAGAAATTTATGAAACTGGAAGACCTAAGAGGGACACTTCTTATCAAAAAGGAAGATTTATTATAAAGGGTTATTGCCTATAATTAATGAAGTATTGTGTCAACAACACATATTAAGAAATAATAAGGCATAAGGAAAACCTACCTTTCTATTTCACCACTTTTGTCTTATAAGAAATACAAATTAATAAAATAAGATAGCCTTTTATAATAAGCTATCAAACTATCAGAAATTATGAATAACAAATTCCTAGTGTTGGGGGTAAGTGGGAAAATAGGTGGTTTTTAGGTTTGTATGCTATTTAGAGGGAGGCATAAGGAGTGGAAATGAGTCAAATTTCCCTGGTCAGTAATTTGGAAATAGGTATCAAAATTTAATGTGCTATACAACTGTGTATTTGACTTACAGGTTACCCTTGAAGAATTCATCCTTATGTAGTGGAAGATGTTTATCATAGCATTGTTTATAATAGGAAAATATCAAAAATATTTAAATGTCTGTCAATAAAAAATTGGTTAAATAAATTATGTTATGTCCACACAACAGAATATTATAAAGTTTTTTTTTTTTGAGACAAATTCTTACTATATTACCCTCAGTAGAGTGCTGTGGCTTCACAGGTCACAGCAACCTCAAACTCTTGGGCTTAAGTGATTCTCTTGTCTCAGTCTCCCAAGTAGCTGGGACTACAGGTACCCACCACAACACCTGGCTATTTTTTTTTTATTGCAGTTGTCATTGTTGTTTAGCTGGCCCTGGGCGGGGCTCAAAGCCGCCAGCCTTGGTGTATGTGGCTGGCGCTGTAACCACTGTGCCATGGGCACCAAGCCAGAATATTATAAGCTATTTAAAATGATAACATAGAACACATTTTCACACTAAGCCTTGTCATCCTGTGATACCTGACACCATTCAGGACTCTGCAGAGCCCTTGCCAGAGGTGTCCCCTTGATCCTGGACTTCCTAGCAATCAGAAATTTTCTTATAAATTAAAAAAATAATAATGTAGACCTATCTTACTGAGATATGTTATTGAGTAAATAATAAAGATAGCTTTAACCTGAGCACTTAGAAATGACCATTGGTAAAAATTGTTAATATTCCTCCAACCTTTTTTCCGTATATACATACACATTATTTAAAAAAATATATACACACATATCATATGTATATATATTATTTTGTAACTGTATATTGTAATATTTTTAAGAGGCTTAAATTAGTTTTATACTAAAAATATACTTTTGTTGAACTCTAATTTCATATAGTGCATTCTTATGTAGATGCAAATATTGTATATGTAAAGCTATTAATAAAATATTGCCTGTCCCCTCCCCCAAAGTCACCTAGTTGGATGTGCAACCTTTTAGACCCTCTCCCAAACTCTTCAGGGCATTTACATATACACGTAGATGTATACATGAGGAGTTATGTGTTTATATTACTCCATAACTTGGTTTTGCAACTTAACAATATGGCTTGGAACTAAACCAGCACCAGATATCTGTCTTGTACTCCATTTCTTTATTGAAAACCACCTAATAGTAAAAAAGGAAGGAAAAAAGAGTAAGAGAAAGAAAGACAAAAAATAAAGCAATAGTAAGGAAGAGAGGGAAGGAAAAGGAAAATAAAGAAATAGTACTCATCTCCTTCCTTTACAAAAGGATTGAAAGCTCCCGTATTGTCCCCTAGGGGGAGACAAAGAAACACGGGCTAGAACTGTCAAGATACAATTTATAACTGGGTTGTTGATAAATGGTTAGACGTGGGCTTCCCCAACATGCCATCACTTTCTACTCTCCTAGCACCACACCAGCTTTCCGATCTCTCATCTCTTTCCCGGGATTCGGGACTGCGAGCTGTTGCAGGGCGTTCATACTTTCACCCGCGTATGCCCAAGCTCCCGGGGAGCGCGCCCGGGAAGAGCCGCAGGCTGCTCCGCAGGTGCGTGATGCAGGGCCCGCTCGTCCGGCCCTGCTTTCCCGGACGCTGACTTCTCCCGGTCCCCGCGCCACCCCCACAGCACCGCTCTTGATATTTGTCGCCCCCACCTGGCGGGATTTATCAGCGCGCCGGGCTCACCAGAGCCGGAGCTCTGAATTGGAGCCACAGGGGCCGCCACTCCGAGAGCGCAATTGAGGTCACGGTGGTCTCCTCCCAACCTTTTTTTTGTGATAGAGTTTTGCTCTGTCGTCCCGGCTAGAACGCCGTGGTGTTAGCCTAGCTCACAGCAACTTCAAACTCCTGGACTCCAGCGATCTTCCTGCTTCAGACTCCCAGGTAGCTGGGACTCACAGGTATCTGCCACAACACCTGGCTAATTTTTCTTTTCTCTCTCTCTGCCTCTCCTCCTTCCTCCTTTCTCCCCTTCTCTCTCTCCCTCCCTCCCTCCTTTCTTCTCTCTCTCTCTCTCTCCAACCTCAAACTCTTGGGCTGAATCCATACTCTTGCCTCAGCCTCTCCAGTAGCTGGGATTACAGGTGCCTGTCACAACATCTGGCTAATTTTTTTCTATTTTCAGTAGAGTTTCACTGTTGTTCAGTCTGGTCAGAAACTCCTGAGCTCAAGTGATCCTCCTGCCTTGGCCTCCCAGAGTGCTAGGATTACAAGCATGAGTCACCGTGCCTGGGTTTCAGTGTTCTTGACTCCCTCAACATGCTGGCTCAGAGAAATACATCCCACTTTCTTGGGTTCCCCAGAGTGAATGCAGGACAGAGGAGTTACTGAATTCTACCCACTAGCAAGGCAGAACGCTCCCTGGGCAGAGTCTGGCCAGGACTCCCTCCCTCTTAGCCAAGAGAAGGAAGGGCTTCTCAGCTCTCAGCTCTCATTTCATCCCTGTGTTTTGCCCAGGCCCAGCTTGGGTTGTCTGTCTATGGGGGTTGAGAGCGGTACAAAGTAAGACAAGTCTCCATCTTAGTCCTCGAGTGGCTTCTGGTTCTCAAAAGCTTTTTCGTTTTTTAATTTTTCTTTTAGTCTTCTCTATTAGTACCATTTGCCCCTTCCATTCAGTCACACACACACACACACACACACACACACACACACACGCCATGCTAGAACTTCTGCTTTTCTGATTCGCCAACCTCTGGTCCCAGGCCTGGCTGACCCTGAATTTAATATCCTCCAGGATGTGAAGAGAGCAAGCAGGCCACAGACACCTCAGGGGGCTCCTGGGAGAGTGGGGAAGGCCAGCAGCCTGCAAGGCTGGGTTCTGACCCCAGCTCTGCAGTGATTTACTGTGTGGCCTGGGGTTTGTCCTACCCTTCTCTGGATTTGTCTCCTCCTCCTGCAAGCACTCACATTCTCAAGTCACCTTTCACCCAAATGATCACTTCTGGAAGCAAGTTTTGTGTTCCTCCTGGTAAGTGGGCCGAGCCAGGGCAGGACAGGCTTCTCACTGGGCCACTCCTCTGGGGAGGACGCCACCCACCCTGGTAGACTTCCCATTCCTCAGTTCTCAGCTTAAACTAATTGTTTAAAGTAGAAGCCAGCATTTAAAAATCGGGACAGTTGTACATACATTTCTAGCTTCTTATGTCAAATTGGAAGCTCCAACCTGCTTGGCCTGACTTCCTTGGCATGGAGCTGAGGGCAGCTGCTCTCAGCAGATGAGGATTCTGGCCACTGGTTTGCTGCAGACCGTACTAACCTTCGGACACTCACCAGAGGAGCTGCCTGGCCCTGTGATCACTGTGACCCTGGCCTAGGAAGGAGACCTCACTGGCCAGGTGTATATCTTCATCCCCAGGGCCGACATTGGGCCTGAAACATAATTAGTTGGAAACATTGATTAGTTGAATAAATAAATGAATGAACACATGCATGTGACATTAAATCTAAATTTGTATCCTTCCATCTGGTATTCAAAACCGTCCTTGATTCTGTCCAAAAGTACCAATCACTATGATGGTGACGATAATAATGAGCACAGTAAACACACCACCTAGGACTTTGTAGCTCTGCATAAAATTCCAGTCACTCCTGTCAATAGCACAGCACTGCTGGGCGCGGTGGCTCATGCCTGTAATCCCAGCATTCTGGGAGGCCGAGGCGAGTGGATTGCCTGAGCTCACAGGCTTGAGACCAGCCTAAGCCAGAGTGAGATCTCTGTCTCTAGAAATAGCTGGGCATTGTGGTGAGCACCCATAGTCACAGCTACTCAGGAGGCTGAGGCAGGGGAATCACTTGAGCCCAAGAGTTTGAAGTTGCTGTGAGCTGTGATGCCACAGCACTCTACCAAGGGTGACAAAGTGAGACTCTTTGTCTCAAAAAAAAAAAAAAAAGCACAGCACTTTAGGATATGTATTACATATCCCTTTTAGGAATGAGAAAACCAAGGCTTAGAAAGATAAAGCAGTTTGTCAGGGGTAAGGCAACTCAGGGACAGAGTTGTACCTGTCGTCAGTCCAGAAGCCTCTATTAATTCCAGTTCACTTTACACACATCTTCCCAGGAACCTCTGCCAGGCAGGGCACTATGACAGAGGCAGGAGGACCCAAAGAAGGTTCCTGACCCTGTCCACCTGGAACCACTGATTTTCCTCTGTATGAGAATTTTGCAAGGTGCTTGCAAGACCACGTCTTCCAGCTGGGGTGGTGCCTCACATCTGTAACTCCAACAATTTGGGAGGCTGAGGAAGGATGATTGCTTGAGGCCAGGAGTTCAAGACCAGCTTGGGCAACATGGTGAGACCCTGCCTTTACAAACAAATAAGAAAAATTAGCAGGGTATGGTGACATGTGCCTATAGTTCCAAATACATGGGAGTCTGAGGCAGGAGGATTGCTTGATCCTGGGAATTAGAGGGTGGAATGAGGTATAAATTGTACTGTTGTACTCTAGTCTGGGTGACAGAGCAAGACTCTCTTTCAAAAAAAAAAAAAAAAAAGAAAAAGAAAAGGCATCTTCCTTGCCATCCCAGAGTGGGAACTTGCTTTTTCAGAAGCAGTCTGACAGACTGGCAGGTTTGGAACTCTTTGGCCTGTAGGAAGAGCTGTGCTAAAAGGACCAAACAAGGACCCAGGAGACTTTCCATCCCACTGCCAGAAGGGCATCTGGGAGCCAGGAGGCAGAAGTGGATATTGGCCACTTGTTTGTTTGTTCATTCCCCAGGCACTGGACTGGGCACTCAACAGTGAGCAACCCAGACCCTGCCCCTGACTTGGGCTTATAGTTTATTGGTGGAGAGAGAAAGTAACCAATATGTAATCTGAGATGTGCTGTGGGCCAGATGTGGGGTGCTATGGGCCAGGTGTGGGGTGTGTGCACACCTGTGATCCCAGCCACTTGGGAAGCGGAGGTGGGAGAATTACTTGATCCCAGGAGTTGGAGGCCAGCTTGGGTAACATAATGAGACTCTACCTTAAAAAAGTAAAAACAAGTAAACAGACAAAATGTTCTCTGAAAGAAAAATATGAGAAAGAATGAGAGGGAATTAGAGCGATCCAGACCTTGCCTGGGGCATCAGGGAAGCTGAGCTCAGAGGGAGGAGGAAATAGGAACAGAAGAGCCCTGCAGAGGCTTAGGGGTGTGGGCAGGACGAAGATCAAGATATGGATATAGAAACAGAGACGCATAGAGATTTTCTGTACCGAGTTGGCTCATGAGCTGATAGAGGCTGAGTATCTGCAGCTGGCAGCTGGAGACGCGGGAAAGCCCACATAAGTTCCAGTCTGAGTGAGTCAGAAGGCAGAAAACCACTGTCCCAGGTGGCAGGGCAGAGTCAGGCACAGGGAAGCGATTTTTTTCTCACTCAGCTTCTTATTCTATTCAGGCCTCGGTGGGTTGTGTGAGGCCCCCTCATATTGGGGAGGGGATCTGCTTTACGCAGTCTGCGAATCGCCTGATTATCTCATCCCGAAACCCCCTCACAGACATGCTCAGAAATAATGTTTAGCCGAATATCTGAGCATCCCGTGGCCTAGTCATGGTGACAGATAAATTAACTATCACTGTCAGTTGGGTGATGCCCTTGCCCACAAGGGGAGGGAATCAAGTCACCAGGGCAGACTTTGTGCCTTGCTCCTCGTCCCAGTGTAGAAAGGCCCACATGCTCTAGGCCAGGAGTAGGACAGCTCTCAGGCCTCTAGTTACCACCAGAACCTGTCTGTCCCCCAGCATGATCTTGACTAGGGCTCCCATCGGCATATTCCGTTTGGCTTCCTTCCAGTGCTCTGAAAGACTGTGCTGGCCGCTGTCTTCCTGGAGAGGCTGCGGAGCAGGCCCAGCTCAGGAGCCCACCTCGGCCAGGCCACAGAGGATGCCCAGTCATTCCCTAGGCCCTCCTGACATTTATGAGGTGCTGCTGAAGGGGGGCTGCCCCAAAGCCTGTAGGAATGTTAATTGGCTAAAGCTGTTGCCCATGTTCTTGCTTGGCCTGAGTTATTACCATTTTATTTTTATTTGTTTTCCCTCCAGAGGCGCCTGGGTTGGGCTGAGTGGGCTGGAGCCAGCTCTCTGCACTGGAGCCAGAGATGGGAAGAGGCTGAGGACAGGGGCACAGGGTGTGTTGGGGCATGAGGGACCCTCAGCTTGTCTCCACTGTCCACTCAGCTTCTTTCTGTTGTTGGGGATGCCGGTGATGAGAATAGTCTGGGAAGGTAGTGAGATGCAGGGTGCTACAAGCATGTGCTGGGGCATCAGATCCTCGAGGGTCTAAAAGCTGGCTCTTCCCTCCTGTGCTTTGTGAGTCTGGGAAGGTATTAACTCGTGCCTGAGCTTTAGTTCCCATGTCTGTCATAAGGACATCAACCTTTCTGGGTTGTCCTGATACGAAAAGGAGAACACAGGCCTGCTCAGAACATAGGGGTTACAGTTATCATAGGAAAGGCTCTGGGGCAACTTTGGAAACATCTTACAGGGCGAGTCATAGCTGGAAAGATCCTTCCAGAGGGGCTGTCTTACCGCCCAGACCAAGAAACTGACCCTGAGAGGGAAGGAGACTTGTGCAGAATCTCTCTGCAGCAGATAGGATGCTGGGGGCCAGGCCGCACTCACTGGAGACAGCTCCCCGAACCGGGGAGACGCACACTAACAAATGGCAGCATTGGCGTCTCCCAGGAGTGTGACCTAGGGGAAGGTATGGAGTGGGTCTGGGCTTGAATTTACTAAAGGGATTCTTCATTTCAAACTCTCAACCTGCTTCCAGATCAGAGAAATATTTTCTTCTTCTTCTTTTTTTTTGAGACAGTCTTACTCTGTTGCCCCAAGCTAGAGTGCTGTGGTATCAGCCTAGCTCACAGCAACCCCAAATTCCTGGTTTCAAACCATCTTCTTGCCTCAGCCTCCCAAATAGCTGGGACTTACAGGCACCTGTCCCAACACCTGGCTAATTTTTCTATTTTAGTAGAAATGAGGTCTTGCTCTTGCTCAGGCTGTTCTCAAACTCCTGAGCTTCTGAACCTCCTGCCTCAGGCTCCTAGAGTGCCAGGATTACAGGCATGAGCCACTGCTCTTGGCCGGAGAAATGTTCTTCATCCAGCATGCACTACCTCCCCTGCTCCTCCTTCTTCCCTCCCTCTTTTCCCTTCTCTCCTCCTCTCTCTCTTCTCTAGCTTATTCAGTAATTAATTAGCTCATTCGTTTACTCACTATGTCTGGTACATTTTTTCCCTTTCTTTCCTCCATCATTCCTGTGTCTATAATACGTTGTAGACTAGCGTTGCTCAAATTAGAGTTTTCCATTTCTCATATAATGAGACACGCAGAGTAGGCAGTCCATGACTGGGAGGGCTGCTCCACGATATCATCAAGAACTTAGGCTCCTTCTGCTTTGTTATCACTAGTACGAGGGTTCCGTTCTTGAGGTCACCTCAAGGTTCGAGATGGCTACTAGGGCTCCAGCAATTGCTTTATGCACAAGAAGAAGGAGAAGAGTGGACAGCACACCTCCCCTCTTAGTTGTTTTTCAAGTGCTTTCCTGAAAGTCCTACCCCATGACTTTTGCTTGGATCTTATTGGTCTCTTCTATATGCAAAGTCTGGGAAATTCAGTTTTTTAACGAGTGTATTAAAAATTGGACACTAGAAGTTTGTTCCATTTCCCCAGTGATCTTTGCCTCCCAGTTCTTTTCTTTTCTTTTCTTTTCTTTTCTTTTCTTTTCTTTTCTTTTCTTTTCTTTTCTTTTCTTTTTTTTTTTTTTTTTTGAGAGAGTCTCACTTTGTTGCCCTTGGTGGAATGCCGTTGTGTCATAGCTCACTGCAACAAACTCTTGGGCTCAAAGCAATTCTCTTTTCTCGGCTCCCTCGTAGCTGAGAGTACAGGCGCCTGCCACAACACCTGGCTATTTTTTAGAGTTGGGTCTCGTTCTTGCTCAGGCTGGTCTCTAACTCCCGAGCTCAGGCAATCCACCCGCCTTGGTCTCCCAGAATGCTAGGATTATGGCATGAACCACCCAGTCTGCCTCCCAATTCTTGAGTATGCCTTGTCTCCTATACCCTACCTGGGAGTGGACAGGTGTTGCCGTAATGATGGCTGAGGACTCTACTTCAGGGATCTTCCCTCAAAATCTCCAGGTAGTATTCCAGACGGGGAACCACCACTGTCAGACACACCCTGGAATTTGGTTAAAAAACACTTGAAAATTGTGAAAAACAAACTATTTTTATTTGCTGCACAGTAGCAAATAAGTCATAAATTTGCATCAAGAATGAAAAGCAAAGCAAAGAAAAAGCATGCCCACCACCTCATAGAGGTGTCTGCCCTGCTGTTTGCGGGTTGTGTGGCCCTGTACCAGTTGCAGCCTTGCTCCCCTGTGGCTCACTGGCATTGGCTCGGCATTCCAGGCACCGTGTGCCAGCAGTTCCTTGCATACAGTTTGGCTGATCAAACCCATTTCAGACACTAATCCTGTCAATTCCCAGAACACTTCTGAAGCTGTAACTAAGAATATCTTCATGTTTCAGAGAAGAAACTAAAGCCAAGAAATTATAATAGTAGTAATGATAATCATATTAGTAGCTATAATTTATTGAACACTTGCCATGTATTAACATAAGACCAAAACCTTTTCATGTGCCCATCCAATAAACATTTATCGAAGGTCTCCTTAGTTCGGCACTGGCTGGGTGATAATAGGGAAAAGCAAAGAGAGGCTATCTACATGGAGCTGAGAGTTGGGGGTAAGCTGGGGGGGACACTAGGGACTAAGCAAGTACACAAACAAATGCATACATGATGGCGAACTGGGCAAGGTGCTGGGGCAGACAATAAAAGAGTGGGACCCTTTTAGGGAGGTCAGGCATACAGCAAGATACCCAGAAGGTCCACCTCCTCATCTGGTAGAAGACAAAACTGAAGCTCAGAAGGGCAAGGTGGGTGGGCCCCCAGCTAGTGAGCAAAAGAGCTCGGGTATTACTTTTGCTTTCCTGTAATTGGCACCTGCTCTGTGCTTGGTCTGTGCGACCCCAGATGCTCCTTCCAACCCTAACTAAGTGCCTTATCTATAGTCACACTTAAGGAGGCTGCAGAGTCAGGGCCGAGGTCAGGTCCCCACCCAGAGCTTCTTCCATGTAACACTGTGTTTCTTCCTCATCTTCTAGCCAAGAGCTGTCCAGGGCCATCCAGTGACAACAGGAGCCTCTGGGTGTCTGTGGCAAACTTTTCAAATGTTGGGTGTTCTAACATGACCCCAAATTCTAGATGCTGTCATAAATAGCTGCCTCACAATGGGTCTCTAGACTGAAATAATAATTTACTTAGAAAGTTTAATCAAAAACAGGTCTCATATAATTAAGGGTTGCATCAAGAGTAGCTCTGGTTTTTCTATGTGTCCTGAGGCCAGTTGTGTGTGTGTTGAAGTGGAGTCTGGGGGGTCTTTTGTCAGTCTTTCTGGCTCCAGGAACCCCCTACCAAGAAACTCCCTGCTCCCAGGGCACTATAGCTGAGGGCTTCCTGTCCCCTGAGTTATTCTTCCTTGTTCCGGGTAGAGTTGCATCATGGGGCCTCTTTAACCATAGTCAAGCCTGTGTCTTTTTTTTTTTTTTTGAGACAAGAGTCTCACTATGTCACCCTTGGTAGCGTGCTGTGGTGTCGCAGTTCACAGCAACCTCTAACTCTTGGGTTTAAGCGATTCTCTTGCCTCAGCCTCCCAAGTAGCTGGGACTACAGGTGCCCACCACAATGCCCAGCTATTTTTCTGTTGCAGTTGTCATTGTTGTTTAGTAGGCCCAGGTTGGGTTTAAACCCACCAGCCTGAGTGCCTGTGGCTGGTGCTCTAACCGCTGAGGTATGGGTGCCGAGCCAAGCCTATGTCATGATCAGAGTCCCCATCAGGCGAGATCTGAGTTTCTGGACAAGAAGTAGTGGCTATTTTTCTCCTGGAGAACTCAAAGTCAATTTTACTGTTTTCTGTTTGTTGTTGTTTTGGGGGTATTTTATTTTAATTGTGAAAATTCACAAACATACACAAAAGTATGGAGTGCAACTGACATCCATGTACTACGTATCTATTATTCAGCTTCCACAGCTATCAATGTTTTACCACAATTATTTTATCTATTCTGACCCATTTTTAATTTTGGGAAGGGGGTATTATAAAATTGATCGCAGACATCATGTTTGTCACCTCCAGATTCATCAGTACACATCTCAAGAAGCAGATAAACAATTTCTTACACAATCCAGTCATAGGTTGATTATTATACTTACGAAATTTAAAAGTTCCAGAATGTTACCTAATACTCAAGTCAAATTAAAAATTTTCCCAATGTCTAAAAGAATCTCTGTTTACAGTTGGCTTATATAGGTCCAAACAAAGTCTATAGGTCTATTGATTGCTTTTATTTGTTATTTCTCTTAAGTATTTTAAAATGTCTTTAAAAATATACCACAGTTTTCCCTTTGTGCCATTTTCATAGCATTGACTTAAATTTAACTAGTTTCACTAATGTTTATTGGGGACCTGCCTGCTCTATGCCAGGCACTGTGCTAAGTGTTTTGCTATTATTAGTAACAACAGCTACCCTTTCTTGAGTAGTTACTCTGTGCATAATATATATTTTATGTCAAAATCCCCTGAGATAGATATTATTGTCTCTCTCTCTGTACTTTTCTTTTCTTTATTTATTTATTTTGCTTCAATATTTTTCTTTTTTTTAATTGTTAAATCATAGCTGTGTACATTAGTGCTATCAAGGGGTACAATGTGCTGGTTTCATATACAATCTGAAATATTCTTATCAAACTTCTCAAAGTAGCCTTCATGGCATTTTCTTAGTTACTGTATGTAGACATTTGTATTCTGCATTTAGTAAGTTTCGCCTGTAGCCGTTTCGTTCTAAGATGCACCATAGGTTTGGCCCCACCCATTACCCTCCCTCCACCATAACCTCCCCCCGCCCTTCCCCTTCCTTGGCCCTTTCCCCACATTCTTGTGCTATAGTTGGGTTATAGCCTTCATATGAAAGCTATAAATTAGCTTCATAGTAGGGCTGAGTACATTGGATACTTTTTCTTCCATTCCTGAGATACTTTGCTAAGAAAAATATGTTCCAGCTCCATCCATGTAAACATGAAAGAGGTAAAGTCTCCATCTTTCTTTA
>CAUYPK010047316.1:0-29201 GCA_963574355.1 Loris lydekkerianus | reverse complement strand
ATCATTTTCTTTGAAATTATATCTTGATATTTTTATCTGAAAAAAATGAGAATCTAGGCAGAATTGGTCATTTTTATCAGAAAAGGGGGAAAATCTAGGTAACAATGGTTTGTGTCCATTAGACTTCAGAAATTAAATTATCGCTCTTTGTCATTTTTAAGAAAAAGAAAAAACTTCAGGTGGCCTCACATGACTCAACAGCCTGGTACAGAACACATTTCCCAAACCAAGACCACACAGTTGCCATCACTAACAAACAGCCTCACAGTCATCTCAAATGCCAGCCACTTATTTTGCAAGAGAGAAGATGAATTGAGAAGCTGCAGTCATCAGTACCCTTCTACCTTGCCGGGGTTTCCATCTTTTTTGCTTTAGCTCAGTCCCTCCTAGGCATGTTAGAAGATAGATGTGAGATGGTTTGCCACATTCGTTTTGCTAAATCACTGATTGGGAGATTAAAACTGACGTTTATTTTTCTTCTTTATTATAAAGGCTGAATTTTGAAATGCCTAATCATTAAAATACTTTAAGAGTGAATAACTCTTAAAATCCTCTGACAATTTATAAGACTAATTGTATTTCCCACAGTTTTACCCACAATCTGAACTTGTTAGATTTATCTCTCAGCAGACAGCCTATTCCTTGGAAACAATACAGGTGGACACAAGGCATAAATCATTAAATTTCTCTGGATGGTCGTCAGAGCTTCTCTGTGGGTTGAGATTATTAGACAAGGGATGAGGACCTGGCTGTCATTTAACGCTGCAGCTTCTGCAGTCTCTGGATGCACTCACCTTCAGAGTTGAATTTGAAAGTCACCTTCTTAGGGGATTTACATTGTTTAGTCACCCCCAAAGAGGAATGCACCCAAAACAGTAACAAACACCATTTTCTGGCTCAGTTTTTGAATTGTTCTATATCTCCAACACCTTGGAATTCAATTTACCAGATGTGTCCTTGAAAGTAGAATGATGCAGAGTCTCTACTGTGACTAAAGTAAATGGCATCTTCAGGAGTAAAGAAGTTAACAAAATGAATAAAACTTGTCACATTTGTGAAATTCTGAATTTTTCTGGAGTTATGCATCATAGCACTGTGCTAAATATAAGATTCCAGCTCAGTTACATGTTAGGAACAAATGCATATGCCTGGATGTGAGTCCCTGGTCAACTATCTCACAGTCTGATTTACCTTCCAGGGCAATCTTCCATCTATTGACTTAAATGAGGTAAATATAAAAGGTATTGTGTAAGAGACCCAACGAGACAAATTGACACAGGAAATAGGCCCTTCTGCTAGGAGAATGGTCATAAAGAAGAGTTGACTGACTTCAGTTGTTATAATGACATGTAGAAAACACACAAACCATTAAAAACAGGTATTGTAAAAAAATTTGGAAATATCCTAAGCATGTTAACTACATAGGAAATAACTTCAAATATGATGATGATAATAAAGAATTAGAACAAAAGAGGAATGTTATGGATAATCAAAGTAATTATCACAAAGCTCTAAATAGACACATTGAGCCCTAAATAACAAAAGGAATAAGGAACTAAAAATCTTTACTCAGGTCAAATAAAGTTGACCTCTGAAAAACAGAAATCATTACTGAGTCATTGTATGTATTTCTTATTTGCATCAATTATTAGATACATTACAGATAAATTGGGTGCAGCTATAGCTAACGTATGAGGGATTTGTACTGATGAGCCTTTCTTTTACAAGTTGGAACAGGTATGAAGTCCCTGAAAGTATGACTTCAGCCACACTTTCTTCTCTTCCTGTTTGCTATTTTATGAAGGAAACCAGGAAGAACTACTTTCTGGGAGTTGCATGACCTCGTCTGTCAGATGAACCAGAGCAAAATGCAGGAAGCAAACAAACCAATATACCAACAGAGAAGGTGGAGAACTTCTCTGTGATCAATGTTCACTGAGACAGAGAGAGACTACACTTGGCAGAGAGTATTAACAAACACCCTATTTAATATGTGATTATACTTCAGGAATGTGCTTTCTATAGAAACTACATTGGTATTATTTCTTCTCTGACTTTATAGAGCAGGAAAAGATTAATCTTGAAGAGTTAACTCTCAAGAAACTGAAACTTAAGAAAACACATGGTAAAAGTACATCTTGCTGCTACAATTTACCGATCATATATATTTTTTGTATATTTTTCTGGTGTGCTAACATTTTACATATATTATCTCCTATAATTCTCATTAATAGTTATGAGTTTGGTATGATTGTCTACTTTTAATAAGAAATATGAACCTTTAAGAATTTAAGACAGCTAATCTAGTGTCATTGTAAATATTGGTCAAAGAATTGGGATTCCACAAGAAATGCATCTAATATCAAAATCAATGATTATCTCCATGTTGGCTCAAATAACAATAATGGAAGTTAGAACACAGTAAGTGCCAGAAGGAACTAATATAAGATCTGTTTGGCTGGGAGAAGAGGGAAACCTCTTTGAGACAGAGTCATAGAAAATACAAGCAATAGATAAGGATCTTACATAGTAGTTCCTCAGTATATGAGGAGAATTGGTTTCAGGACAGCCCACATATGCCTAAATTTGCATATATTTAAGTCAGTGCTCCATCTACGTAAGTTAAAACACATCCCGAGAATACTGTATTTTAGATCTGAATTTGTTTTTTGTTTTTTTTTAACAATCTTAATCTGATTTTATTTATTTATTTATTTATTTATTTATTATTAAATCATAGCTGTGTACATTAATGCAATCATGGGGCACCATACACTGGTTTTATATACCATTTGACATATTTTCACCACACTGGTGAACATAGCCTTCCTGGCATTTTCTTGGTTATTGTGTTAAGACATTTACATTCTTTTTTTTTTTTTTTAAATCATAGCTATGTACATTGGTATGATCATGGGGCATCATACACTAGTTTCACTGAAACTAATTTAGATCTGAATTTGATTGAAAAGAATCTGTGTGTAGGTTCAAACCCCTGTTATTCAAGATGTGTGTCACACCCATGTTATTTAAGGGGTAGATTATAAGGAACTAGAACGTCTTGTGTAATTGTGGAGGGTGAGAAGTTTTATAATCTGCCATCTATAAACTGGACACCCAGGAAAGTCAGATCCATAGTTTTAGTCTGAGTCTAGAGACCTGAGAACCAGAAGAGCTGGTGGTAAAAGTACCCGTATGAGAGCAGGAGGAGATATCCCAGCTCAGTCCTCAGGTAGAGAGCAGATTTCCCTGTCTCCACCTTTTCTTTCTATCTAGGCCCTGGATTGGGTGGGTGATGCCAACTCCCCTTAGTGAGGGTGATCTGCTTTACACAGTCCACTGATTCAAATGCTAATCCCATCTGTAAACACCCTTTCAGGCACATCCAGAAATGATGTTTAAGCAAATGTCTAGGCAACTCATTGCCCAGTCAAGTTGACACAAAATTAACCATCACATGTATGAACCAAACTAACACAATTGCATCACGGAGTCCTGTGTCTGGAATTTTTGCTCAATCCCATTAGCCTCTCTCTCTCTAATATAGGTCAGATTACCAATTGAGTTATGAGTGTAGCCCTGACTTTGGGACTGATACACATTACTGAGAGAATTAAATGCAATGTGGGAACTGCTGTCTTCTCATTTTCTCCAAGAACTGCAAAAATAGGCAAATTTTGTATGACAGTCAGGAAATCATTTGTAGTGTGCTATTTTTCTACTCTTGGGTCTAAAGAACACTTTATTTGCATTATTGATTGAAATGTAATTTAAATTGCCTCTGCACTGCAAGACATGATTGCAAGAGGGACTTTACTTAACAAATGCAATTAGTGTAATCTGGCTTATTGTACCCTCAATGAATCCCCAATTTAAAAAAAAAAATTGAATTTGTCAACATAGAGACCATAAGAAATTTGCTAATTGCTGAAAATTTAAATATAATAAATCTTCTCAAATACAAAAAAAAAAAAAAAATTGCCTCTGCACTAAAGTGGCTAGCGAGATGAGAATAATTTTTTAAGAATGTCTTGGAAAACAAACAAATAACAATTTCCAGGTCTCATTAGCAAGGTCAAATAACAAGACAGTTAATGAGTTTTAGCCCATCTTCAGGTTCTACGCCACTCTGCTGTGGGTTGGTGAAATGGGACTAGACAGAACCTCCAAACCTAGGTTCTTCATCAAGACACCTGGGTCCATGCTGTTAATCTTAGAGGTTGTCCAAGCTGGGAGTAGTTGTAAAAGTCATGTTTTTAACAATTTTCTTTTATAGGGAGATTACCATTCATTTAGTGATCAAGTAAAATCCAGTCTTATTTTCCTTTTATTCTTAGTTGCAGAGGCAAATCTATTTTAAAGTTTATTTACGTAGATTGCATAAACATAATAATTGCATAAATTAAGAAAAACCTACAGCAATTTTATTCCCTCAACCATAAAATTTCTTTATTTTGATTTGTTCTTGGTTTTCTCTACCTTGTCCTAAAAAAGATAATTTTACCTTATTCTACATAATATTTTATAATTTGATTTTATAAATTACAGCAGAAGCATTTTCCATGTCACTACATATCTTCATAATTAACATTTTAATGACTACAAAAAAAATTATTTATTAATGAGTCATTTAATTATTTCATTATTAAAGAAAAGATCTTTAATTTTTTGTTAATGTAAAATATAATGTTCAATTTTAAAATTATTGTATTCTAAGTTTTTGGAGTAATTATTACTGTATTTTATTTCTCTACATGATTTCTGAAACATAATATTGGTATCTATTCCTCTTTCTTATTTATATGTACTGTTTTAGGTATTCTCAAATTATTCTTGGAAGTATGAGGAATATATCTAATTAAATGAGATTTAAAAAACGAGCAAATAAACATGTTATAAAGATCACATGCTTTATTTTGTTCTAGTGAGGGAGAAGGAAGATGTTGGGCAAAAAGGAAGTGGGGATTGTCATTTCATTCTGTAGCTGTCGCCTCATTCCTGCTGCATCTCACTGTTTTCCTTACTCCCATTTGATACTAATGACAAATCTTTGCTCTCAGAATATAGGGCAAAGAACAATAGCTTTGTAAAGGGTTATTTTTCTAAACAATGTATTTCATGGGGAAAACATTCAAGGGGGCTTTCCTCAACCACTGAAATTTGGTTAAAACTTTGTCCTAGTTACCCCTATGGCATACTGGAGTGTATCAGAAAAGTTTTTGTAGTCCTGGTATCTTCCAGGCATTTTTCAAAGCATGATTCTCATATCTCTGCTCTGGGCCCACCATATTTAAAGCCTACCCCCACCACAAGGTTCAATTTTGTAGATCCTACTTTTCCATTCATGGGTCCCATTTTTCATTTATTATGAGTACAGTTTTTTATTAATAGTTTCTTAATTGCCATAAAGCATCTTTTTATACTAACATGTGGGCCATCTCAAGTTTAGCTTCCATTGATTGTTTACTCTCTTGAGAATGGGTCACACTCACTCTTGCAAAGAATGTATATTTTTCTTCGGCCAGCAATCATGTGGTTGTACATAAACTGTAAACTTTGTCTCCTAAGCAGTAGCTCAGCTCAATCCAGTTTTTGTTTATTTATTTGTTTTGTTTGGTTTCAACTGAGTTTTGTAGAGTCTGTGTACACATGTGGTTCAGGGGTCAGCCAGAGATTTGAGCAAAATTTATACACTAAATAAAGGTCTTTCTCTCTGGTTTGGTCTTTTCCGGGATTCTCCCTTCATCATCCAGAAGTCCTAATTACCTTGATCTCTTGTTCTCTGCTTCCTCAGGGTCAGAATGTCTGGATTTTTAAGGTTTTATTTTTTATGCCTTGCCCTAAATGCCACCTGCAATCAGGATAAAATACCAGGGAACTCACTCTGTACATGTCCCTTCATCCTTCCAACTCTCAAGTCCCCTCATGTTCCCTCTACAGATCCTTTAGGTAGGTACTTCTTGCATTTTGTCCAGAGGTTATAGTTATTATCTATGGTAGAATAGGTCTAGGAGGAGTTCACTTGACCATCACAGAAACAGTATCTTGCCTTACAACTTAAAACAGACAGAAGGAGCAAATTAGGATACCCAGGAAGTGTTAGAATTGAACCATGGAGCTTCTTGGATTTATGCCCAACTTGGGCATGAGGAGTTGCTTTATGAATAAAGAGGAAAACTCCTGGGCGGTGCCTGTGGCTCAGTGGGTAGGGCACCCACCCCCTTATACCACGGGTGACAGGTTCAAACCCGCCCCCAGCCAAACTGCAGCAAACAAATAGCTGGGCTGTGTGGTGGGTGCCTGTAGTCTAGATACTTGAGAGGTTGAAGCAAGAGAGTTGCCTAAGCCGAGGAGTTGGAGGCTGCTGTGAGCTGTGTGATGCAATAAAGTGAGACATTGTTTCTTCAAAAAAATAAAAGAGAGAGAGAGTGAGAAAACTCCTTGAGGGTAACCTTATGACCTTTGAGGAGCCAGTCAGCTGTTGTTGCACATGCCCATAGTTTTTGTTTTTGTTTTTGTGTGTGTGTGTGTGTGTGTGTGTTTTTCTTTTTTGCAGTTTTTGGCCAGGGCTGGGCTTGAACCCACCACCTCCAGCATATGGGCCTGGCGCCCTACTCCTTTGAGCAATAGTCGCCGCCCATGCCAATAGTTTTTATAGAACAGCTCTATTAGAGATCTCACCCACACAAACCCTGGACTGGGGCAATTGCCTTCTTCTTTTCATACATTTCAGAATATTATGGGGGGACAATTGTTTTGGTTACATGAATTGCTTTTATACAATTTGAATCAAAGTTGTGTCTCCCTCACCTCAATGGCAATTGCTTTCAACATCATTTCTCCTCTCACAGCTTTTCTCCTTCCTCTCTAGTCTCGACATTAGTTTAAGGATCTTTCTGCTGGAATATTTTAATAGTCCATTATCTACCTAATTAATTCTAAGCTTCTCTCCTCAATCTTATTTTTTCTACTTTCCCCTTCACAATTCTTAAGTAAAGTCAAACAAATGAATAAAAATCCCACTGAACGTGGACTGGAAAAATCAGTGCACACGTCCACATTGAGTAACAAATGTGGGCTCAGAGAAGTCATTTGTATAATGAAGCACTGATGCCATCCAAGCTGTTTCATATCCAAGCTTTGTTCTTAATAGCAGTATACATCTAAACAAGGTTGTTTAGATGTATTGTTTTTTTTGTTTTTGTTTGTTGTAGAGCTGATGTCCCTACCAGCAGGGTAGGGTTAATACATCATAGAGGTGTTTTACAGATTGAATAAGGGAACACTTGCCACTGTTCAAATTTGAAGAATAAAGAATTCACGTTCAGATATATAGAATTATTTGTCATTTCCTGCTTTGTACAATATGCAGTTTCTACCTTCCCATGTCAAGTTGATTTTTATGTATGAAATGACTATCTCTCATTTCTGCCTGTTGAAATTCTTGCCTTTCTTTAAGATGTAAGCAAACATAACACCAACCCACCCTAAAACCATACCTACTCGCACCCAATTAATAATCTCTTCTTTCTCTAATCCTCCAACGAGGCACATACTGCATTTCTTATGTAGTTTTTCCATTCATGCCATATTCTTTTCTCTGGACTGTGGGTTACTCAACAATAGTAGCTGCCCCACTTATCCGTCATTGCATCTGGAGCAATAGCTACACATAGTGTCAATAAACATCTGTTGAATTGAACTAAAACCAGGCACTCAGTAATTACATTGGCAAATACGAAAAATAAATGTGAAAAATGTCCATGTCTATACACAGGAAAAATAAAATGCTATGCAAATGTTTATATATTTTAAGCAAGAACCCATTCCTATATTAAAAGGAGAAAAATTTCTCTCTGGAGCGTATTTTAGGACTTTGGTTCACAGGCGGTTGAATTTCATGGCATAAGTAATGATGTTATTTCAAATTCCAAAGTCCAGCCACATGGCCCCTAAGGCTCAATGCAATTCACAACTAGCAAAAACTGCTTAGTGCTGGATTTCACACCCTGGTCCCTTGGGACCGGATGGAAGTGCAGTAAATAGTACTCAGAGAGATCATATAGATGCCAGAGAACCATCTGTGCACAGTGGTATAAATGACAAACCAAAGCGCTTCATCTGTCATCCTCAAAGTTAACCTCCTACCTAGGGGATAAGACGTAAACAAAAGCAGAGTTCCTTTCTGCTGGGCTGGCAGAAGCTTTGCTTTCCCCTCTGACTAAAAGCAAATGCAAAGTGTGCAGGCAAATAAAGCCTGCCCCATTATCAAGTGCTTTTTTCCTGTTGCAGCCAGTGTGAGTCTATTAGCTGCCCTCTGAAGCTAGCTGTCTTTGTGAAATCCATCTGGGATTGTTTACACAAGGGCAAATCTCACTTGTTTACTTCTGGGCATCACTGTTTGTCCTCTACCCAGTTTAAATACTCCTCTATAGATCCAGATACATAAAAGGAGAATGCTTAATGGGTCGAGGACTGAGGAATGCAATTTCTACGTGTAAAAACTTCTCCAATGATAAATTAGAGGTCCTCTGAGAGTCTGTTTATCTCTGCTTTACAGTTGTGGAAATAAACTCCTATGCCACAGTCACACCCAAAGTTCAAAACAATGAGAGTCTAACAACATGGAATGTGGCTCCACCACCTACCAGCTGGTGGTTGGTGCATTATAGATCCCTCTAGATCTTGGTTTTGTCCTCTGTTAAACAAGCAGTTTTAACAGTTTTTGAAGGTCATTCTAGCTCTAACTCTGTAAGTCAAATCACCTGTGATTCTTTTAAGATTAGTTAGAGTTGGTTATTGAGACAATTTATTTCTGTGATGTTTTAGAATTGTCCCAATTTTCTTGCCAGTTGTTGATTAGGGATAGCTCTCAATTCTGAAGAGGATGACGTGGATTAATTCATGTAAATCAACTTGAATAACACCCAGCACCTAGTGAGTGCTTAGTAATTGTTATAATTTACAACAATGATAACCTTGTGTCAACCACCCTGTTGGTTGCTTTGATAAATTTTAATCATTTGTAAACTTCATTTGATTCTTATATAAATTATTTTCTTCAAAAGTCATGACTACGGGTGGCGCCTGTGGCTCAGTGAGCAGGTGCCAGCCCCATATACCAAAGCTGGCGGGTTCAAATCCAGCTCCTGCCAAACTGCAACAACAAAAAATAGTCGGGTGTTGTGGCGGCGTCTGTCGTCCCAGCTACTTGGGAGGCTGAGGCAAGAGAATCACCTAAGCCCAAGAGCTGCAGGTTGCTGTGAGCTGTGATGTCACAGCACTCTGTCAAGGGTAACAAAATGATACTCTGTCTCAAAAAAAAAGAAAAGAAAAACTACTTGTTGGGTGGCGCCTGTGGTTCAAAGGAGTAGGGCGCTGGCCCCATATGCCAGAGGTGGCTGGTTCAAACCCAGCATGGGCCAAAAACTGCAAAAAAATTTTAAAAAAGGCATGACTATTTTTATTTCTTCTTTTCCAATTTTTAAAATTACATTATTATCTTTAATAACATATGATCTGGTACTTCCATTATAGTGTTGAATTTAAGCAGTATTGAAATTTTGTCTTTATCTTGAATTTAAGGATAATCCTTCTAATACCCTTAAACATACTTATTGTGAAGGTTTGATATGTATATTTTCTCAAATTTAAAAAAGTTTTCTTCTATTTGTATTTATATTATCTAAACAAAATAAATCACCAGTTTTCCCTCTTTGCTCTCTGAAACTTTTTTTTTTTTAAACAGAGTCTCACGCTGTCACCCTGGGTAGTGAGTGCCATGGTGTCACAGTTTACATCAACCTCAAAGTCTTGGGCTTAAGCCATTCTCTTTCCTCAGTCTCCCAAGTAGCTGGGACTACACGTGCCTGCCACAACACCCAGCTATTTTTTGGTTGTAGTTGTCATTGTTGTTTGGCAGGCCCGGGCTAGATTCAAACCCTCCTGCTCTGGTGTATCTGGCTGGCGCCCTGGCTGCTGAGCTATAGGAACCGAGCCTGACACTATTTTCATAAGATGTTATTTCTTGAAATTTAAAAGCCATTTGTAAAACTATCTGAACCTTGTATCTTTTTCCCCACCAAGAATGTATTGATAGTCTAGTTTTGATTACCAAAGGAATTTTAAATATTTTGTATGTTTACTCCCTTTTCAACTTTTTCTTGAGTCAATATTTAAATTATTTTCTCTAGAAGTAATTTTAGAGAAAAGGTTAAAATAGACCATATGGTTTCTGCCTGTTTCTCTTGAGACCCACACTAAGAAAGTCTTCAGTTGCTACGCAGAATAAATAGCTACCTCAAGGCCACCAAGCAGAGAGGGCACAGAAGGGATCACACACCAACAGATTTTCCAGCACCCAGATGTTGGAGTCCTCCCAGCTGTAGAGGATAAAATTCTAGGATGGCCTCGAAGATTCTCACCCCCGTACATCATATTCCCTCTGCAACTCCACCACTACCACCACCACTTGAGTGCAGGCAGAACTATAAATATGATGACTTCACTCCTAGAATTAGGTTGTTATATGACAACAGTTAAGAGATTTTGCAGATGTAGTTGAGATCTCAAATCAATTAAGTTTGAGTTCACTTTTGAGAGGGAGATTATCGTGGCTGGGTTTGATCTAATCAGAAGAGTCCTTAAAAGGGACAGGATCCTTCCTGAAAGAAGCAATTGTGAGGGACCCTCTACTGCTCACTTGGAAGGGACAGATTCTCATGCTGCTTAGAGAGCACTGTGGAGGGTAAAGAACTTGAAGACTCAGATAAACACCTTAGCTCTAGTCAACACCTTAATTTCAGCCTAGTGGAACTCTAAGCATAGAACCCAATTTGTATTCGTATTTTTATTTATCTCGTTTGTACTTTCCTCTCTTTTTGGCTGTTACTGCTTTAAATGTCATGAGTCATGTCTTCATTCAATCCTAAAGAATTCTCAGCAATATGTCAATATCTCTTCAAATACTGTTTCATTATCCTTCTCCCTTATGCTCCTCTTCTGAATCTCTTATTTCATATACATTGAATTCTCTTAGTCTACCATCACTTGTTTTTTTTACTTTTTAGTTAGCCAGATCCATTTGAATAAATTTATTAGTGGCACAACAAATAACGTATCATTAGAATTAAATAACATACTTTTTTTAAAAAGTCTTTGTAAAACTGCTCTTCAACATAATTTCACATAGAACAAATTAGTGATCTAATCGTGGATTTTTAGGGCTCTGTTTCTTATCATTTAATACCTTCATGCAATTGGAATTAGGGATTCTAGGTTTATCTGAAAGGAAATGGTTGGTTTATTACTTTTTACCATTCCCTTATACTCACTTTTCACTGTCTAGAAGTTTCTACTTACATTCTCCAACCCATCAATCTAGAACCACATTTATAGTAACACTTCCCAATTTTCACACTGGAACAGAATAGGGACCCTGCAGATCCAGTCACTGAGACACCAAGTGGTTTGTACCAGATCTTTTTCTCACAGCTTCGTCTGTACTCCTTCCTTCACCTCTCAAGTTCAAGACTCCATATAAACTGCAACCCCAGGCAGCAGTGAATAACTTACATGCAGCCTCCTCAAAGGAAGAAGGTCACAGTCCATTCCTGATTCCAAGTAATAAGACATCAAGCATGGAACAGTCATTTCTTGTTTCGCTATAGGAACGAAGCCTTCAGTTACTATTATTTGTTTCTCAACTCAGGCTATGGCATTCATTGTAGCTCTTTTACTACTAAACACTTTGTTAACTCTATGTCTCTCAACCACTGAGATATTCATGTTGTTATTATTCTGGCTATGTCTTGGTACCTTATGTGCTTTACCGTTATTTCTCCATCTAGCATATAAAATCTTATTGTTAAATGCTTTGTTTGGTACCAAGGGAGTTTTCTTTTTTATTTTTTTCTTTGCAGGGGCCAGGTTTGAACCCGCCACCTCTGGTATATGGGACCCATGCCCTGCTCCTTGAGCCACAGGAGCCACCCACCAAGGGAGTTTTTGATATGAACTTACTATACCTTTTGATTGAAAGGCACAATGAATTTTTATATAATCCAGAATTATTTGGAAGGAAATTTTATTATTATTTACCCATTTGTATCTTTTAGTAACCAAAGGTGTCAGCAAATGTAATGTTTATTTTAGTTCATTTAGTTTTTATCTTGGCAATTATATTTATTACTCCTAGGATTTCTATTTGGTTCATTCATAAATTTATTTCTTAAGTCTATTCTCTTTCTAACATCTTATTTTTAATTCATGGATTCTATTCTATTTTTCTTTTCCAAAATGTAAACATACCTAAAGTTCCTAGCAGATGAATCTCTTACCTGGTGTCAATTTCCCTGTCTGGTATATTCCCTAGCTATTTCTCATAACTATGTATGGTCTACCATGTGGTGAAATTTGTGTTGATGATGCTATGTTTAGGGGCCATTGTCATCCATACTGATATGTAGGGGGTTTTTTTTGAGACAGAGTCTCGCTATGGCACCCTCAGTAGAGTACTGTGGCATCATAACTCACAGCAACCTCCAACTCCTGGGCTTAGGTGATTCTCTTGCCTCAGCCTCCCCAGTAGCTGGGACTACAGGCACCCACCACAAAGCCTGGCTATTTTTTGTTGCAGTTTGGCCAAGGCAGGTTTTGAACCCACCACCCTTGGTATATGAGGCCAACACCCTACACACTGAGCCACAGGTGCCTCCCCGAAATGTAGTTTTGTGATTATCTGTATTCACCACTACTGGGCTGGCTGGTTCTATATATACATACATACGTGTGTGTGTGTGTGTGTGTGTGTGTGTGTGTGTGTATATATATATATTTTTTAATCTGTCTCACCTTGTCACCCTCCATAGAATGCTGTGGCAGCACAGCTCACAGCAACTTCAAACTCTTGCCTTGGCCTCCCGTTTAGCTGATGCCTGGCATTTTTTTCTATTTTTAGTAGAAAATAGTTTTCTATTTTTAGTCTCACTCCTGCTCAGCCACTCAAACTCCTAAGCTCAAGCAATCCACCTGCCTCAGCTTCCCAGAATGCTATAATCACAGGTGTGACCCTTGTAACCAGCCTGGTTCTACAACATTTTCTAAGTTTTCAATTACGTTTTGCTCTTGACATTGAATAGCTAGTGAAATTTCCACTCTATATCTTCAATTGGGAGTAGCTAGATGTGCCAAACAACTTCCTCCCATAATTATTTTCATACCCAAAGATAAGAGCAGGTAACTGTATCCTCAGCCTATTTGACAAAGTTTTTCCAGGAAGATGATGATGATGAACATCTCTTGCAGATGCCTGGGTTTTTTTCTACAAACCTGTTGGCATTCTACATTATTTGAATTGATATAAATTTTATTTACCCCTTTTTATTTTTAGAGATATAGGGAGTACAAGTGCAGTTTGTTACATGGATATGTTGTGTAGTGGTGAAGTCTGTGTTTTCAGTGTATCTATCACCTAAATAATGTACATTGTTCCGTTAAGTAACTTCTCAGCTCTCATTCCTCTTCCACTCATTTGAGCTTCCAATGTCTGTGATTCCATTATCTATGTTCATGTGTACACATTACTGAGCTGCATTTAAAAGTGAGAACATGTGATATTTGACTTGTTTCTGAGTTATTTCACTTGACAATTATAGCCTCCAGTTCCATCCATGTTGCTGAAAAAGACATGTATTATGGCTGAGCAGTATTCCCTGGTGTGTATGTATACATATACCTATGTGTATGTACACAGAGATGTACCTAAGTGTAGATGTGTATACATAAATGTATGTATACATACACACGTAGGTGTACATATCTACATATGTATGTAAATACACATACACACACACACACACACACATAAAAAACCATTTTCTTTATTCAGTCATTCATTGATAGACACTTAGATTGGGTCCATATCTTTGCTATTGTGAATACTGTCATAATAAATATATGAATGCAGGTATCCCTTTTATAAAATGATTTTTTTTCCCCTTTGGGTAGATAGTCAGTAGTGGGATTGCTGGATTGAATGGTACTTTTGTTTTTAGAACTCTGAGAAATTTCCATAGTGTTCTCCCTAAAGGTTATACTAATTTACATTCCTACAAATAGTACATAAGTGTTCCCTTTTCTCCACCACCTAACCAAAATCTGTTATTTTTTGACTTTTTAGTAATAGCCATTCTGATTTGTGTAAGATAGTATCTTATTGGGGTTTTATTTTTTTATTCTATTTTATTTTATTTTATTCTATTTTATTTTATATTACTTTATTTTACTTTACTTTACTTTATTTTATTTTTCAGACAGAGTCTCACTTTGTTGCCCTTGGTAGACTGCCGTGGCATTTTACCTCACAACAATCTCAAACTCTTGGGCTCAAGCGATTCAGTTGCCTCAGCCTCCCAAGTAGCTGGGACTACAGGAACTTGCAACAACACCCAGCTACTATTTAGAGACGAGGTCTTGCTCTTGCTCAGGCTGGTCTCAAACTCATGAGTTCAGGCAATTCACCTGCCTCAGCCTTCCAAGTACCGTGATTATAGGCATGAGCCACTGTGCCTGGCTCTTACTGGGGTTTTAATTTGCTTTTCTCTGAGGATTAACGATGTTGAGCATTTTTAAATATGATCTTTGGCTGTTTGTATGTCTTCCTTTGAAAAATGAATGTTGATGATTTTGCTCAGTTTTTTATATGGTTATTTCAGAGTTTATATTGAGTTGTTTGAGTTCCTTGTAGATTTTGGATATTAGTCTTCTTCAGATGCATAGTATGCAAATATTTTCACCTCAAAATAAAAAGCTTCTGTACATCAAAAGAAATAATCCACAGAGTGAACAGATTACTGGTTTATGAGGGAAGCCTGATTCAAAGTTACTAGCCAGCATGATCTTGGTCTTTCTGAGGACTTTAAAATGTTAATAGTCACGATGGTTTTGTTCCTGTGTAGCATGTGAAAGGAAGTCACTACTCTACTCACTGTGGGGTCTCTACTGATGTGAAAGGAAGTCACTATTCTACTCACTATGGAGCCTCTACTGATGTGAAAGGAAGTCACTGCTCTACTCACTGTGGGGTCACTACACATGTAAAAGGAAGTCACTACTCGCTGTGGGGTCACTGCTCATGTGAAAGGAAGTCACTACTATACCTGCTGTGGGGTCACTGCTCGTATGAAAGGAAGTCACTGTTCTACTCACTGTGGGGTCCGTACTCATGTGAAAGGAAGTCACCACCCTACTCACTGTGGGGTCACTACTGATATGTAAGGAAGTCAATGCTCTACTCACTATAGGGTCACTACTCATGTGAAAAAAAGTCACTACTCTACTTACTGTGGGGTCACTACACATATGAAAGGAAGTCACTTCTTTACTCACTCGTGGGTCACTATTCTGCTCCCTGTGGGGCCACTACTGATGTGAAAGAAAATCACTACTCTACTCCCTGTGAGGTCAGTGCTTCTGTGAAAGAAAGTCACTAGTCTGCTTATTGTGGGGTCACTACTCATGTGAAATGAAGTCACTGCTCTCCTCGCTGTGGGGTCACTGCTCATGTGAAAGGAAGTCACTGCTCTACTCACTGTGGGGCCACTACTCATCTTTGACACCTTGAAATTTCTTTTTCTTGCTTAGCACTTTTTGTTTTTATTGCTTTCAAGTATGTGGAAGTGTAAAAGAGTTAAATAAAAGATAATGTTTTGACATCTAAAACTACAAAATTATGCAATAGGTATAGAAAATTATTGCATTCTTTGTTAACAATATATGATAAATCACAGTATAAAGAGCTATCTACTCTCTGAAGCAATTCTTTTTGTGTAAGAATTTGATAGGGACACTTAAATCTTTAACTTTAGTGCACTAAATAAATGTGTAAATGTTATCTTAAGATATTTTATAAAGTTCCATAATGTGTTATCAAAACCTTAGCTTTCCGCCTGAAAGCTGTACGACTTTGGGCAAGTCACTCTCCTTTCAAGGGTCAGAGATTCACCATCTGCAAAATGAGATATGGATCACATTATCCCAAAGCTTTAAAATCCTTCTGAGTCTATGACTATCACTTTTCTTCAGTTGGCTTTATATAAGAAAAACATTTAACAGAAGCCTGACTCTTGAACTGCTGACTGAAACACTTTTATGATTTTTTCATGCCCCTAAAGTATATTAAAGTGCTAGAAGAAATGGCTTTCTCTGACCGTGGGATTATATGTCACATTCATTTAGTGCTAGTACAAATTGAGAACCTCTACATAGCTCCTCGCTGAACGTTTATATTGCTGTTAAACTGTTGGGCAAAAAGGCTGACTTTTTCCTATCTTAATGATCACTGTATATTGGTAAGAATACCTGAAACTGCTTGATAAAAGGAAAAAGGTACTTATTGTTAGCAAGCCATTTAAGCACACCTTTTATCATAATGATTTCCAATTATCTGTTTTCTTCTCTGTCCCTTTTAGTAGACTGAAAGATGCTTGAACAAAGTAGCTGCCATGTAGACATCAGTGGAACCTGATATAATAAAAATAGCAGCTGTGTGTCATGATGTTGAGCTGCTGACACATATTATTTAAAACACTATCTTAAATATTAGGATTCTCTAATCTTTTAAGAAAAGTAGAAGTATTTACCTAGTTTTACAGATGAAAAAGTTAAAGGAAAGTGAGTGATTAATTTATTTAAGTACTTTAAGTGGTAGAGGTAAGATTCCTATTTTATTTTGACTGACTCTATAGCCTACAACACTATCTTTTGTGGTATATTATGGTAGGTAGCATATATTGACTTCTATTTATTAATTAGCCTGTTAAGTAAGCCATCATTACCAGGAGCCAGGTACTTTGGCAGGTAATTGGGAAGCTATAGAGAGAGCAGAAGATAGCTTCTGTATATAGAGATCAGAGTCTAGAATAAAATTGAACACAAATTGCATTATTACAAGTCAGAGAGATTAAGGGCTTTAAGAAAATCATGAGTGCTTTGGAGTTTCAAATGAAAGAGAGATTGCAACCTCATCATAATATGCTTCATAGAGGAGATGGTATTTGAAAAAAAGTCATAAAAATACATAAGATTTTGATAAGAAGATTTTGATTAGAAGAAATATTATGAGGGTAAAACACCAAGATGGCATAAGTCACAGGAAAAGACACACAAATAAGAGTTTGTTTCAAGCAGAAAGTGTCTGCACAAAATTAATCAGACAGTGAGACCTTAAAAATATAGCTAAGGGCATCCAGTTTAAGTTTCCTCCCTCTCTTTTACCCAGAATTTCACTGATGAACATTACTGTTTGGGCAGGAATATCAAACAATATAAGCTGACATTCTAATTCTAGTTGTATTACATACAGGATTGAAACGTGATCTTTGCCATCCAAGAATTATATGATATAGACAAAGATTATTTCCAGAAATTGTACTGTTTTCTGTATTATTCACTTTCCTGAAGATTTGAGAAGGAAAAACATTCAGGTGCTACCTTCATCCACAGACTGTTTTTTCTCTTACATCTAGAGAATGAGAGCAGCAAAAATGGCCTCCCAGATTTCACAAGCACCGAAGGTCGAAAGGTGCTTGATATCTTCCAGCCAGTTCCTTCTGCCTACCTTCCTCGAACTTCTTTTTTTTTTTTTTTTTTATGTCTGGTCTCAGACTTCCTCAGAGAAAAGCAGTGTCTAAGACATCTCTAGGTCATATGTTCCTTCATTGTCAAGTGTGGAAATGGTCTGATTGCCCTGACTTAGAGTCACGCTTTAGTGATTCTACCAAGAGTGTCAAGTGACACCAGCAGTGTCAAGAAGGATAGATTGTAACCTTGTGATTTTGTGACAAGTAGAATGGCAGATGTGAAGAGTGAATGAGAACTTGAAGCCTAAATTTTAAGAAATTTTCTTCTCTTCATGATGATAATTTGTTAATGTCTCTTCAATTTGTTAATGCCTGTATTTCCACCTGTCCCCAAGGTGGAAAGACTATTCCCATATTATAAAAATTTTTGAAATGCTTCCATAGTTTAAGGCAATAATTAAAATGAAAAGTATATAGCAATAAAACATAATATTTACACATATAATTCTACCATTTTATGTAGATCACAGTGTATATGTGTGTTTAGTCCTCATTCTTCTTTGCCTATTTTGCAATACTTAAATAGAAAGTAAGTTACGTGCAGCTGGATCTGTTCCTCATAGAAGTGTTTCCTCCCAGCTTCCAGCAGAAGCTTTGGTCCCCTTCAAAAAGGAAATTTAATAAACGGATTTTTTTTTTTTTTTGGGTTTATCCTGCCAGAATTGCCATTACGAAAGTTCTTATGACATTTTTGGTTACTTTTCTTTTCTTTTTATTATGTAATTCACAAGGATTGCATCATTGCTTGGCTGTAAGAACCATGATTTAATTGTAGGATAAATGTCAGAAATTTTGTCTGCTCACAAATAATGCATAATCAAAAGATTTTATCCCCTTGATTATTTTGAAATTCACTGGAAGCTAAAGGGAAAACAGTTATATCAGCACTGTTTTCACAAACACACACACACACACACACACACAAGCAATATACTTCTTACAGTTAAATAATGTCTCCTTGAAAGTAGATTGTACAACAAACCAGTGAAAGGCAATGTGTTAATCTGAAGTATTACAAGCACAGCAAAGAAAATTGATTTGTAATGTTTAGGCCACATGCATTTTCTAGGACATCACAGGATTTTGGCATTTGAAACCACCATTTTACCCTTTTTATCTGCTTATGAGATTATGTATAGCTGCATTAAATTATTTTTAAGGTAAAAAAAGAAATTAGAGGACACATAAATTCCCCTCATTTGTATACCATAAAACATTTCCTCAGTGAAACTATGCCACTGGGTAGAAATAAGCAAGCACCCACTCACCACTCAGACACTCCAATTAGATCCCAGAATATGTCCATTCCTGGCCCAGCTATCCTAACCTTCTTTGAAAGAATTAATCATGAGCAGCCCAGGAAAATTTCTTAAGTAGCAAATTCCTTGTAACTGTTAGCTCTTTATTGAGCTAACTTAGAAGAATGAGCCCAAGATGTTTAAAGCACCTGATTTTGTGTTTTTTAAGAAAGCTGTCTTTTCTTTTTTTAATTCTAGATTTTGGATTTACTTTCACTCTCTTCATGTTATTTATAGCAAATGAATTATTGCTTACACAGAGAAAGCCACTTTCATCTTGAATTCTAAAGACCTGTAAGGTTATAAATGTAAGACACATTAATTTGGAGAGGGTCATGAGCTCTGAGGCACCCACCCCCACCTCCTTCCGTCCTAGGCAATGGCTGGAAATAGGCCAATACACAGGAAGCTTCAGCCTATCTGGAGGTGAGCACTTCATATAAGAAAGCACTTTTCAACCTGTAGCTTGTCAGCAGGTCCAAGGGGCCAGGAGTGTACCAGCATTGTGCTAAGGTAATAGAGAATAAGTCTCCAAACAGCAGTTGTTTATTTTACAGGGTTCAAAATATTCTGAGGCATCTCTGCTCTGGACATACCACAGCATCCAGGAACATCCCATGACAGAAACGGTACTGAGTGCAGGGCTGCTGACAGGTCTGGATATTTTGGTATAATCTGATTTGCAATTAAATAACTCAGTATTGTTAACTCATTATCTCCTGGCAGTAGAATTAAAAATGAGCTTTATCTTTGTACTCTGTACTTTTTGTATTTTAAAGTTCTCCAGCAAAAAGGAAAAAGGGGATAAAACAATTACGGCATTTGGGGGAACAGTGGGATGTAGGGAGGAGCACTGGACAGCAGAGCCAGACTCTCTGTTCAAAACCTTGTTTAGGCCTTTACCAGCCGTGTGGCCTTAGGCACGTTACTTATGCTCTCTAAGCAGGAGCTTCCTCATTCACAGGGCAGAGCTGATGATACTTTCAACTACCTTACCAGATGGTTGTGCGGATTCATTAAGTTAAAATGAGTAAAGCAACTAAGATAACACTGGCATAAGTAACCATGTCATAAATGCTAATGATTCTGTTCTCTTTTTTAAATTTCAGATTAATGCGAGGGTTTGGATGATTAGATGACATTGTTTGTGTTTGTTAGGTAAAGTCCAAGTTGTAGTTGAGCCCTTCACCCAGATGTGCTGTACACCCCTAGACTGTGTCCCTCAGGTGAGAGCTTGCCTACCCACCTCCCTTTTCCCTTTCCCCCTCCCTCCACTTGAATTAAATTATGTTTTTCTCTCCTGTGGGTTATTTTCTTAAGAACACATTTTCACTAATGATGCCATTTATTCATAGCATGAGGTAGTGACCCCCTTCATCTCTGTTATGCACTTCAGATCCTGAATCAAAACAAACGTCTCCAATATTGATAATAGATTAAATTTTTTAAATTGTCAATATCGATCTATTTCTAAGAAAAGAACAATTGAAGTACTAGACGCCACACTAAGTATAGGCTTGAAACTAATTTAAGCTAATAGGGCAGAGTAGATGAAAGAACATTAAAACTTGGATGAAGACATGTCCTTGTTAATGTCAGTTCTATTATTAATTATTCATGTAATCTCGGCAAGTTACTGGTCTTCTCTGTGCCATCTCAGCTTCTTAATCGGCACTGTGTCTATTCCAATTCCCTGTTATCTATTTCCTCTGCTCCTCTGTCAGTAAGATAGAGAGAAACTACTAACCTGCTGAGTAAACAATAAACAAAAAAAATTCAAAATAGTATGTGCATGGAAAACAGAGTCTTGAACTCTAATAGTGAGAATGGGCTGAGTCTCAAAACATTTCTGTGATAGGAATTGTACTTCTCCCCCACATTAGAAGTTAAATAACTGAGACCGTGGAAGTTTACACTTAGACATGATACAACTCTCATCAAAAGCAAAGTGCAACGGAGAGCAATTGAGCATCTGTTAAGTGAATATGGAAGAGTATTGCCCTCCCTCAGCCCCCCACAAGGGAATATAAATGACTTATTGTCTTTGCCTACTAGTAAAGTAGTGTGTATTTCTGCTCTTCATCATCCCTCCTCTTTTCAGGTAAGTGGAAGTGGAATGTCTAAAAAATTAAGAAGAAGAGATTTCTGTACCAAGTTATTAATAGTTATCTTTAATGATTAAATGCACACTAATGAAAGAGAGACATTCAGAAATAATCTTGCCCTGTGTTTTAAAAGGGTAGATGGGTACAACAAAGATCAAACCACAGAAGTCAAACATGGCAGGTGGCCATATGACCTTCCAGACTTTGGAAAGCCTGAAAGACCATAATAATAAGAAATGATATTTGCTTCAATTTACATAAACTCAAAATGACTCTGGTTCACTGTTATGATCTTCTAAACCACTGCTCCTCAAAGGATCTATAGTGGTCCCAGCATTTTAAAAAGATTCTCATGCATCAAAAACTAATACTTTATCACTTTTGTAAATTACAATAAAAATAAATTCTTATAAAATAAAAGAGGGGAAAAAAACAAAAGTATAGCAAAAATCATTTATTGTGTAACTCTTACGTTTCCAGACTGAAAGATCATACTATAGAATACCAGACATTGAAGGAAGCTTCAATTCTTTCTTTACAACCAAGTAAGTTTATACGCCTGGACCTCAAGAATCATAAATGTAAAGGAATTTACCCAAGGTCATCTGACTTGATCTATTGGAAACAAAAACTCAAGTATTTGTACTTCTACATAAGAGTTTTGGAAATTTTTATTATATTCCCTGTGTGGCCATCGTTGTTCTGTTATGTTCTCATTCTCCCTTTTAGACAGGCTGACATAGAGAGATAGCTTCTTCTGAGTTTTCTCTTATCAAAATTATCTACTTTAGATAAAATTAATCTCCTAACTTTTGAGAAAATACTCTTTTTTTTTTTTTTAAGTTGCTAACTTCACCTTCATTATAGTCATTTACAAATGCGGGTTTACCTTTCCCTCTACTTTCAAAGGACTTCTACAGTAGAATAGAGAATAAAAAATGGAAGAAAGATTATTTCAATGCTTCAGAGTACAGCCATTTTTAATCTATTTCCCCTTCAATTATTCACATACATTAATAAGTAAATCCATAGTAATTCTATATATAGGAAAATAAAATTGCAAAGACATTATTATGCCCTTAGAAAAGAAGCACTGTCTCTGAAGGCTATTACTTTTATTCCCTACTTCATTGTCTGGCGTTTGATATATGTATGTGTATACACACACACACACACATATAACACATATATATTCAGAAATACACATTTTTTTCAAGTCTTAACTTTAATTTAGAAAATAGATAAGAGGTAAAACAGTATTTTCATGTCATGAGACCAAGGGCATGTCATGTAATCACTAAAATGTCTATGGTCATTATCACCTGACAATTCCAGTTGACAAAATGCAGAATGCTTATAATATTTATATTACTAAAGCAAATAGACTGAAGAAATCTATTTTTACTCCCAGAAATTTCATTAACTTTTGATACTCTGTGACCTATGCATGACTGTAATATTCTTAAAATTATAATAACCCAAAATAAAACTATACTCTCTGCATATAAAAGTTATGTTGTTTGTCACCTGTTAATTTTATCCATTCAGTATGCTATAACTGGGAACCTTAAACTGGTGGCTTTTAAACAACAAAAACGTATTTCTCACAGTTCTAGAGAGTGGGAAGGCCAAGGGCAAAGTGCAGGCGGATTCAAAGTCGGGTAGGACTCCTTTCCTGCTTGGTGGATGACCATATTCTCACTATGTCCTTATGTGGTGAAATGGGGCAAGGGTGCACTCTGGGGCTTCTTTCATAAGGGCACTAATTCCATTCATGAGGGCCCCACCCTTATGACCTAATAACCTCCCAAAGACACTTTCAAATTCCTTCTAATTGGGAATTAGGCTTTAACATATAAATTTTGAGGGGTCACATTCAGTGTACACATTTGTCACCCCAGCATGTATTTCTAAAATCTACTGAACAATGTGTTAAACATGGGAGAACATTAATTCCAATCCTATGAATTCTCCAATTCTGTAGATCAAGAATTCTCAAAATTTTTGAGAGAAAGATCTTGGCTCAGTGCCTATGGCTCAAGTGGCTATGGCGCCAGCCACATACACCTGAGCTGGCGGGTTCAAATCTAGCCCAGACCTGCTAAACAACAATGATGGCTGCAACCAAAAAATAGCCGGGCACTGTGGCAGGCACCTGTAGTCCCAGCTACTTGGGAGGCGGAGGCAGGAGAATCGCTTGAGCCAAGGAGTTGGAGGTTGCTATGAGCTGTGATGCCATGGCACTCTATCCAGGCCGACAGCTTGAGGCTTTGTTTCAATTGAAAAAAAAAAAACTTTTTTTTTTTTTGAAAGAAAGATCTATTTCTGTAGAAAATATGCATGCTTGTGAGGAAAGTAGGGGGTGCCCACTGCTATCATTTTTGATCTCCCTCTCTGGAAACCCAGAAAAACCACCATGAGATAAAAAAGGAGGATTATGGTAGTGATAACACAGGTAAATACTGTATAAGATGTACAGAAAAAAAATTATGTCACACTGCTTTTCAAAATTATTTCTTTATTTTAAAAAATATGTATGTATGCAAGAGAAGTCAATATTTGACTGTTTGGCTGATACTGTATCCTCAGTGTGAAATTAGCATCCTGATAAGTTCCAACATATTACATTTATGTATGGTAACTAAACGTCATATTCAAAACAAAATCTCTTACCTAAATTTGAAGCTTTAGAAAGAAATGGAGTAAATGTGTTGATTGTTCCTCCCTTTTCTAAACATTAGTCATTCTATCATTTTGTTGCAGCATGTTTTTAGCTACAGTTCAATTCTTTATATTGCATCTTCAATTTACATCAATTTAAACTATATTAACAATTTTCAAACTATCCAAGCTGAAATACACTGAACTATAGTCCCAGAAATGAAATCAATGTTGCTAAATTTGCATGTAGTGATTATAGATAGAAAAATTCCCATCGTTGCCATGACAATGCCACAATGCCTTTGATTTTTTTTTCATGAAATAACAAAATGTGCATTTCATAGAGATGTCTAATTGTCTTTAATTTTGGTCTTTGCTCACCAATATAGCAACATGCTTTTTGTTAAACATCACAGTATTGAAGTTGCTCTGCCTCCAGCTGCCATTAACATATTTTGTATTCATGCTTTATATAAATTCTGGAAAATGTTTGCAGTTAAGCTTCCGAACTATGCGTTTAATTTATATTTAATGAGACAGGAGAATGTAAAGTAAACATGGATTGATTAAGTTAAAATAGATGCATTGGTGGTTTATTAATCTGATGCTAGGTAATTTCATGACCACTTTCTGAACTTGTTAAATCATCACATCTAAACATCTTTTCCAGTGGAAGTTAATGATAAATTTAAGCATTAACAGAACTAAATGATCCAGGGACTGGCCTTTTCCTGCAGTTACAGTTGTGACTATCCCAATTTTCTCATTCAATTCATGGCAGCTTATGAAAGGGTCCTTAGAACTATTTTAGGCTTGCTAACAAATGTAGAAATTTCTTCTACAGCCAAACCAGTAAATGGTTATGTTCAACCACCTGACATTATGTGAGTCGATGTACATTTTTTACATTCTATTCCAAGCCTAGCAAGTGCCAATGGCTAGAAAATTTTGCATTCAATGTAAATCTTACTATGAGTCCTAAACTGAGAAATTCATATGATAGATCTTTAAGCATTTAAGACAGCTCTCAAGTTTCTCATAAAACTTTTCTTTAGTTGACCAATCAATGCCATTTACTTGCATAAAATTCATATGCCCACATACCCATCTAAACTAGCTGCCTCTTTATGTCAGTTTCTTCCTTAAATTATAATTTTTGTGTTTGTATATGGTAGAAGCAGGGCATAATTCTGTGTCTTTGCACTACAACCCAGCCCATCCAATGTGGATGTGGATTAAGCAGGGCATAATTCCGTGTCTTTGCTCTACAACCCAGCCCATCCAAATTCCATCAATAGAGGTTATGATGAAATGTTTCAGCATTTTTGTAAATATCCTGACTTCTGTTAACTCTGATTTCTTTTAGGTGAAAGAATTAGGCAATGCTTTCTGACATGGCAGATTTTTGGTGTAACTAGTTACCAGCTGTAAGACTACTCAAGGGAAGTTAGTCTTATAGCAATACCAGTTTAATATTTTAAGAATGTGGAATGTGGCCTTTTGAGATAAAATCCAGAAGAACAACTTATATGAAATAAAAGCCTGGCTAAAATACACACACACACACACACACACACACACACACACACACATTACTTACAGAAAATCAAAGGTACTTAGAACTGAAAATTGCTTGGTATTGTGTGATGAAGAAAGACATAGTATGCAGTAAACTCCTCTTAAAGGACTTGGTTTATACAATTATTAATATTTTTAAAATTTTTCTCATGATCATGTGATAGCTGAGTAGAAGATCCAAGATTCAAACTTTAGTCTATGACTTTAAAGACAGTGCATATTTTATTATATGCAGTTTTCTTAATATTGAGACCTCCCTAGAAAGCAAAAAACCACAAGCCAAGGAATTTTCTCACTATATTTACCATAGGAGTTACAGTATTAAATAACCCTGCCACCTGGGGCATGAGGACATATCACAAAGACCGCTCAAACTTTATTCTAAATTACTCACTGAGCAGAGAGGGTTTCAGGACAGAAACAACAGCAAATTACCAGGGGTGTTTTTTTGGATGGACCTATCATTTTGCCCTCAAATTAGCACCTTCCCATGAATTCTCTATTTACATCCTTCCCCTTCCATTCTAAATACCATAAATTGAGGACTCCAGATATATGGCCTCCAAATGACAATGGACAAACCTGAGCCACTCTCCATTATATGCCTAGTTCGGCCTCATAGTAAACACACCCTGGGTGGTTTCCTGTCGGTATTCTGGATGTTCCATGTCCAGGATGCCCTGTATAATTTACTAAATTAACCAATTTAACATGTCCTTCCAAACATGTCAACTTCTCAACCAATAGCATCTAGATGTCCTACTTATGAAATAATTAATTGCTTCTCATTTACCGAGCTCGGAAGTATGTCTCATTTCTGTTTCGGTCTCATTTCACATAATCCTGCATTTGTATCATATATTCCAGCCAAACTGCCCTATTTGATTTTCTAAACATGCACTAAATTTTCCTGAGTTCTAGGCCATTACCTTAAGACTAAAATGACTTTCCTAACCCAGAGTTACTCCATTCAACTGCCATGGATCCTTGATGACCCAGAGCAAGTGAATCTGCAGTCCTGAAGCCCATTTTTGTTTTGCAAACACCATCATATTGAGATCTTAACTGTCTTTAAATTCCTCATAGGACGTTATTTAAAATCTTGCTATGACATTATATTTCACACACACACATACTTGTTCTGCATATCCTTCTAGACTCAGTTATTCATCTCTGTACCTCTCACAGAGTCTCACTCATGGGATTTTGGTAACAAGTACCCCATAAGTGTTAGTGGAAATAAATTACCGTAGCATAAAGCACCCTCCTCTGTAAAAGGTTGAAAAGATGCCCCAGTGTTTGCATACCAGTATGCTTAGGAGTGAACACTATTGTGCTTTTCTACAATAATAAAACTGCCTGACTTCATTAATGCAAGGTCAGAAATATGGGCCAGCTTGGTGCAGTAAATACATTCACATCATTCTCACCCACCATACGGAGGAATTTTTTTTTTTTTAACCAAACCACAGATGGCATAAGAGAGAAAAATGGAAGAACAGCTGGTAGTTCCACAAAGGTACCTTGGGCTCTCTCAGAAGCTCAGTTCAAACTGTCCCCATAGCCAGAACAAAACAGTGAAAGAAGCAAAATCCCCTGAACAATAAAGCACTTTATTTCACTGGAATTGCCTTGCATTGCCTCTACCCCCTGTTTAGCCTTAACTTAGGTGACCTGGCAAGTACAATTACAGTTTGTAGAGTCTTTCATAGTCCCTGAAGGTTGCCAATGGTAATAGCCTCCAAGTGGAGCTGACCAGCTTAAGGCTGGCAAAAACAGAGATGAAATGCAGAAGAGACGGCAGAAAAATGGGAAAGATCAACTAAGTGGTACAATGGAGCACTAGATGCCTGTTTCTCTGCGAAAGAGGCTTCATTTGTAAAATCAGCAACAACTTCTTCAAAAATTCAGTGGCAGTCCCATTTGAATACATTGTTCAGTTTACATTTTGGGCAGCCGAAGAAAGTAAAATACAAAGAAGCTCAGTTTGAAATATATTTTATACTTATATAGCATATTGACCAAAAAAGAAAGGATTTTTGTGCCAGGTATTGGAGTTGGATAAATAATTCTCTAATTATGTGTAATTCTAGATTTAAAATACAAATCTGAACTTTTTCTCTTTTTGAAAACCTCTCTGATTGGAGATTCATTCTTCAGAATGTAACCTCCTATTTGAAACCATCACCCAACCCTCTTGGGAAAAATGTGTTGCTTTACAAAATAAACATCAAGTACTTATGTGTCAGGCAATACAGTCAACAAGACGCACAGTCCCCAGACTTCATGGCGCAGGGAGGGAGCGGGGACCAATGGCTATGTTGGGGAAAGGCAGAGATACAGTGATAAACATAAATAAGCCAGATATTTTAGAGAATGTTAAATGTTCTATGTAGTAGTCATATAAAATAAAGCAATGTGGTAGGGAAGGATTGTCAGGTCTGAATGAGTGCTATGAATAAGGTCATCAGGGAAGGGTTTCCTGAAAATGGGATATTTGAATTGTGAACTGAATGACAAAAATAAATAGATATCAGAGAGAGAGGGAAAAGGAAGAAGGGAAGGGAAGAAAACAACTGAGTAAAATATGAACCCAGAGTGTCCTAAGCAAATGGTCCCGAATACTAGAAGATTTCTGGGCCAAAGTGTACCAAGATTCAGAAGCCCTGATGTGGAAATTAGATGGAATAAGCTTGCTGTACTTAACAAGTCCAAGGACGGCCACTGTAGTAGGAGCACAGTGAACAGAGTGAAAAGTGCTAATACAGAAAGCTGAAATAGTAGCCAGTGGTCAGGCACTGCAGGGGATTTTAGCCCCTGGAAAGGAGATCAATTAGATTCTAAGTTCAGTAATAGAAAAGATTACTTTTGAGATTTTACACAAAGGGACAGCATGATTTAATTTGCATTTCAAAAAGATGACTCCAACTTGAGTGAAGAGAATGGACAGAGTAGAGCAAGAGCCAAGAAGGGAAATAAGAGACTTAAACAATAGTTGAGATGAGAGCTGCTGGTGGCTCGACAGGACTAATGCTACCTTCGCCATGCACCTACAGTACTCAGAATGAAACTCTACTTCAGAATTACTACACTGGAGGATATTCTAATTTTATGTAAATCTGTACTAGACAAGAAACCAGTTGAAGATTGAGACTGCACCTTATTCATCTTCAGAGCCCCCACCACCCAGGGTAAAACGCATAGCTGACTCTCAGTAAATGTTAGTGCCGTGGATCAGAGTACTGTGCTTTTTCCCTGAGATTCTGAAAGATAGCACTAATATAAAAGTCAAAAACCCATGACACCAAACCTTGGTCCAAGCTAACTTATAACTTGTCAACTGGGACAGATTATTTGACTCCACGCCTCAGTTTTTTCACCTGTGGAAGTGTATACACCATTGAAACCATAATGTTATTAATATCAACCTAGAGTGTAGATGAGGAAGGTCCTGTGAAACTACATTTCAAATCACTAATTGCCATTTCTGTTCTCCTCTTCTTAAACATTTGACTTTTTTTTTTTTATTTCCAAAAAAAATTTTTTTTATTGCTAAATCATAGCTGTGTACATTAGTGCAGGCAAGGGGTACAATGTGCTGGTTTCATATACAATCTGAAATATTCTCATCAAACTGTTCAATGTAGCCTTCATGGCATTTTCTTAGTTATTGTATATAGACATTTGTATTCTGCATTTAGTAAGTTTCACCTGTACCCATTCTAAGATGCACCGTAGGTGTGTACCCTCTCACCATCCTAACCTCCACCCTCCCTTCACCCTTTCCTCATAGTCTTGTGCTATAGTTGGGTTATAGCCTTCATGTGAAAGCTATAATTTAGCTTCATAGTAGGGCTGAGTACATTGGATACTTTTTCTTCCATTCCTGAGACACTTTGCTAAGAAGAATATGTTCCAGC
>CAUYPK010047315.1:0-23666 GCA_963574355.1 Loris lydekkerianus | reverse complement strand
GGACAGCTTGCGACACGGCTTTATAAAAAAAAAAAAAAAAAAAAAAAAAAAAAAAGAAGAAGAAGAAGAAAGAAAGAAAGAAAAAGAAAAAAGAAAGAAATGATGTATGTACACGATTCAGACCCACAGAACATTTACTGTCAGAGTGAGTACCCAATAAATGGCAAGAAATAAGAAGAGGTTAAAATCATTTCTAAAACCAAAGGAACGTACCGTCAGGCCACCACAGTGCTGTAGTGTAGAAGTGCTTGAGATGAACAGAAAGAAAAAGAGGGAAGTTGGAAAAGAGTAAATAGCATTAAGGTATTTCCGTGGTCTCCAAGAACCTGGTTTGGAGTCAAGGCAAATAATGTTCAACTTAAGTTTTTGCCTGTCTACTCTAACATTCCAACTAATAAACCAAAAATATCCCTAAATCACAAAATTCCCCCAAATAAATAAGCCACCAAACCAGAAATTTTTTAGTATAAGAACCAAGACTTTACTAAAATGTACTCAAGAATACTCAAAATACCAGACTGCCACATCACAGTCTTAAATTAGGGAATCTAAGTAACATATGATAACTTCAATATAAGCTTTAAAAAGAAAGTTCCTAACAGAGTAGTTCTGAGTTTCCTTCACAGTTAGTTCTTCCCCCGCTGGGCAGTTTTTGAGATTACAGGCAATGTAGGGATTTTGCATTACAATGGTGCCGGAGGGGGGGGGAAGACAAACACATTTAAAAAAACAAACAAACAAAAAAGCAATCAAATCCTGCCCAAAGATTTTATCAGAACAAAAAAACTCCAAGAAAAGACTGCAGTCACGTGCCAATTTGGAAACTAGTAGAAAAGTTATTCCTCAAAAGAACTGTGGTCACGGGACGTGTCATCTCTTTAAAAAAAAAAAAAAAAAATGGGCCAGGCACTCTGGGTCCGCCTGTGACCCTAGCACTCTGGGAGGCCTAGGCGGGAGGTTCTCTTAAGCTCAGGAGTTCAAGACTAGCCTGCAAAACAGGAGACCTGTGTCTACTAAAAATAGAAAAATAAGCCGAGCGTTGTGGCGTGTGCCTCTAGTTTCAGCTACTCAGGAGACGAGGCAAGAGGATCGCTCAAGCCCAAGAGTTTGAGGTTGCAGTGAGCTAAAATGATGCTACTACATTCTAGCCACGACGACAAAGCCAGGCCCTGTCTCAAAATCCAAAATAAACAACATTAAAAAACACCCCACCAACTATTTGGTCAGCACTTAAAATTCTCATCTTGCCCTTTTACTCAGTTGGAAGAAAGAAAGGAACGATTCTGAAACCTTAGCTAGCGTCTGAATCAGATAATGCTTCCAAACCGCCTGCAGCCCCTAGGATTGGCTTTGCAGTTCCAACTCCTCACCTAAGTGGTCACAAGGCCAAGCAAACGTTCACTAGGTAGAACGTCAGACGGTCTTTTGCTGTCGCTACATTAATCATTCAGGTATAGGGTTTGGTTTGGGGTGTGTGTGGATGTGGATGTCCCCAAGTGGTTGGGGGAAAGGCGGAATATGTGCCTTCCCAAGCTACTGGGTGTTATTTCTCCGTTTGTGTATGCGCGCTTCTCCCCCCTCTCCCGAGTGTCTGGATTTTAACAGCGCTCCTGGGGTGTTTTCTGTTTCTCTCTCCCCGCAATGTGTCAATCTCCCAGGGCTTTGGATACGTGTCAGTCCTTCTCCCCGAGTCTGTGGGTATGAGAACCCGTCTTTCCTCCTGCGTCAGTCAGAAGGAGGCAGGGGAACAAGCCGGCCGCTCTACCCGGGCGGCCCTGTGACTCGCGCTAGCCTGACCCGCACCCCACCCCGACCCTGACGCCCACGCACCCCGACCCAGCAACCGTCTGGACCCGGTGGGAGTCCTGAGCCCAGCTCACCTCGCGGCCACACGGAGGACGCCTCGGTGAGCTCTGGGCCGGCCTGTCTGGGTGTGGTGAAACGGAAAGAGGGCCGCGGACCTGGCAGGCAGAAGGCTGCAGTGGTGGCGCCACCCGGCTCCAGCTGCAGCTGCTCCTGTCCAGCGAACAGGGAACAACATGGCGACGGGCCGGGGCGGGGCCGGGGGAGGAGCGAGGCTTGGGGAGGCGGAGGAGGCTGGGGGAAGGCGGGACAAAGGGGAGGCGAGACCCTAGGAGCAGATCCAGGGGAAGCAGGGCCCTCAGGGCCGGTGCACCCCGCTCTCGCCCGCACCCTCACTGTCCTGAACGAATCTCGGTTTGTGGTAGGGTTTACTGCTCCTCAGATCCTCCTGCCCAAATTCGGGCAAGAGCGAGTATGAAGTAATAGTTATTTTTTTTTATGTATTTTATTGAGCAGAGTCTCACTTTGTCACCCTTGGTAGAGTGATGTAGCATCATAGCTCACAGCAACCTCAGACTCTCGCCTAAGCCTCCCAAGCAGGTGGGGATACCGGCGCCCGCCACAACGCCCAGCTATTTTTAGAGAAGAGGTCTAGCTGTGCCTCAGGCTGGTCTCAAACTCCTGAGCTCAGGCAATCCACCCCCCTTGGCCTCCCAGAGTACTAGGATTACAGGGCCGAGCCACCGTTGAGTTTTTCATTTTTAGTAGAGACAAAGTCTCACTCTTGCTCAGGCTGATCTCAAACTCATGAGCTCAAGTGATCCACCCGCCTCGGCCTCCCAGACAATAGTTATTTTTAAAAACTTTAGGTAAGGTGAAAATAAGCAGATCAAGGTGATGATAATTAATGTGCAAACGGACAAAGGACAAACGACTAGATCTGTAAATTAAGCTTTTAAAATTTCTCTTCAATCTTGTTAAAATACTGCCACTGACAACTTTATATATAAAGCAGTAGTGACTACAGATGATATTGGAGAAACTCTTCTTAATATCCTCACTTTATAGATGGAGTTGAGCACATGGGTCCTATGACAGAGGCCCCTGGAGGTAGGAAGGACTCTTAGTGACCTTTCAATATATCTTGTACAAGAGATTGACTTTGTTTTCCTAGAGAAAGATCTCACTTTCATGATTTTGCCACCCACAATAATTTAAATGTATGGTTCTATGGGGAATCATTTTAAGTAATGACTTTTCACTTAGCACTAGAAAGGTTATACTGGATTTGAGAGAGTTTCTCACAAGTTACAAAAGACAATTTTACAACACTTGTGAAAATAAAACACTGACTAAAGATTGAGTTCGAGCTTAAATGAGTTTTTCTTATTAAAAAATCTATTTTTTATCTGCAGGTTATTTCTCCAAATAAATATATAAAGTTTTATATAATACAAACTGTTGAAAATAGGGAGGAGGAAGAGATAATTCATTACCTTGTTTTAAAACACATAATAATTTGGGCAGCGCCTGTGGCTCAAAGGAGTAGGGCGCGGGCCCCGTATGCTGGAGGTGGCAAGTTCAAACCCAGCCCCGGCCAAAAACTGCAAAAAACAAAACAAAACAAACAAACAAAAAAACCCACGATAATTAAAACAACCAAATAAAGCATATATGAATATTAGAGTTAATTTTCCAGTAGAAAAAAATGGTGTCATGTACATGGGCCAAATTGCAATAAGCAATCCACAGCATCATTAATGAAATGCTACCAGAAAATCGTATGTCATAATCATTGTCAAGGAGTAATGGGAAAAAAATGAAAGAAAAGAAAAAGAAAATTAAAAAAAAACTGATGGAATAGGAATGTATCTGTGCTAGTACCAACCAGCTATTAACAAGTGCTGTTGTGGACTTATTGTATCTTATATTAATCCATGAGAAATCCAAGAGCTTTCACAAAAAAAGGTCCTGTGACTGATTCTAGGCTGTTACAAAATGTTAAGGAGGCATTCAAACATATCGGAGGGTAGCTCATAGTCAGCACCTGGAGAAAGAACAAAGAAAGTAACTTTTTCTGAAATAACTGTTACTTGGATTCTTGCCAATGCCACATTTAAGAATGCTAGCATGTTCTGGTCTCTTCCACCATTCACTTTTTTACCTTATTTATTTTTCAGTGCAAGAGTAGAGTGGGTTAAAAAATTTTTCTCTGAAGGGCAAATTTGGGGAAGTTTTGTTGGATGTGTGTGCTTAGCAAGTGGACACAAGTCGAACAGATTGTTTCTATTACTCTTGCTCCAGGAACTTGTTCATTGATGAAAACATTTAAAAACTGACCTACTTTGAGTCCCTTCATCTAATTAGTATTTTCATCTTCATATTCTGTAAATGCCAATGCATCACTCATGGAACAAAAAGAGGTCAAGGTTGCTACACGTTAATGATTCCTTTCTCGAAATGACACCTACTTATTACTATGAGCACTGGAAGTTAATAGCCCATATCAAGCTGAAGTCTGAAAGAAATCACCTCTGACACCTCTGATGAAAAGCTACACATATGTGATCCCCAGACTTAGCTAAAATAAATACTGATTATAATCGAATCGATCATACTTTTCACACACAAGAAAAAACAGAACTCAATGATAGGAAATCTGACCATTAAATTACATATTTAAATAATGGAAAATTTGATATTTTCCCCGTCATTGGCCAAAATAAGAAATTTATTCCCAATATCACACAGATGTTCTTGTACTAAGGATGGAAAAAGTATTAAATATGTATAAAAGTAACTCAAAATCCATTTTATATTTGATTTTAAAATTAGACTGTAAATAGATAACAACATATAATGTTAAGTGACAAAGAATATTGCCAAATAGCATATGAAATAAAAGTCAAATTTGGTTGAGTAAACAATTTTTATAATACAGAGGATGCAAAAAAATGTATATACATTTTAAGAAAGGAAAAAACTGTATTAAATTTGTAATACTTAATATATACTGATGACATTTGTTATCTTGTATATTATATCTGTATCTCTTGCAATTACAGAAGTCAAACAGAATTTCAGTATTATAATTTTTTTTTTTTTTTTTTTTTGAGACAGAGTCTCACTTTATGGCCCTTTGGTTGATTGCCGTGGCATCACACACCTCACAGCAACCTCCAGCTCCTGGGCTAAAGCGATTCTCTTGCCTCAGCCTCCCAAGTAGCTGGGACTACAGGCGCCCACCACAACGCCCGGCTATTTTTTTGTTGCAGTTTGGCCGGGGCTGGGTTTGAACACACCACCCCTCGGCATATGGGGCCGGCGCCCTACTCACTGAGCCACAGGCACCGCCCAGTATTATAATTTTAATACAGTTTTTTCCTTTGTTAAAATGTGTACGCATTTTTTTGCACCTTCTACATATACAACTTTTGAATATAATTTGAAATGTTTAATAAAGCATTTATTTATGTACATACATATTTATATATGGTATACCTTTTTGATATTTCAAATTGATGCCACACTTGTCTGATTTGCCTAGAAATTAACTTCAGCATAATAGAGAGCTTTTGATACTGATCTTTAACTCAGATAAAATTGTAATATATGAGGAAATGCCAGAAATCTGATTTCTTCACAGCTTGGCTTAAAAAGGTGTTCCAAAGCAAAAAAAAGGAATGAGAGCATCATCCTGAATCTACACATCATCAGTGAGCAAAGTTCAGAATTTCCGGTCTCAGGTTGATGTGATAAAATGAAAATTCTGACCTTTGATCATGATAGACCATATATTCTTTCATGGATCCCATAAATTCTATCCAATGGTTGATGTTGAAGTCAAAAGCCACTGACATGCTTGGGTGGTGCCTGTGGCTCAGTGGGTATGGTGCCGGCCCCGTATACTGAGGGTAGCAGGTTCGAACACAGTCCGGCCAAACTGAAACAAAAAATAGCTGGGCATTGTGGCAGGCACCTGTAGTCCCAGCTACTCAGAAGGTTGAGGCAAGAAAATCACCCAAGCCCAGGAGTTGGAGGTGGCTGTGAGCTGTGATGCCATGACATAAAAAAAAAAAAAAAGCCACCGACATGCTTCTTTGCCTCAGCCTGTCCAGTGTTGGAAGGGAGGGACACAAAATTTAGGAGGTAACACAATTCACACCTCCTAAGTTTGTGAGTAACCCCCACACCCACTCAAACCTCTCCAATGCCTGTAACATAGGCACATTCACTCTCTTCCCTTGGGTGATTTTAAGATTTTCAGGAAATGAAAAGTCAATTCATGTTAATATTTATTCGAACAAAATCACAGCAAGTGTACACACTGTGCTAGGTGACGAGAATGCAGTGGTAAACAAGACACAGGAGGAATTCCAGGGGTGTCCCCAACCACCACCCTCTTCTCTGTGGACTACCACACTCCTCTACATTTTTGCTCCCATCTACCAGCTTTATGTATATCATATGACCTTACCTTGGAGAATAACATAGATTCAGTGCCTTTCCTAGAGGAGCTTAGAGACAGAAGAGACATTGAATAAGCAACTAAATGAATATGTAGTTCCAAATCAGATTCAGAACCTCGAAGAAATAAACAAGGGGCAGTAGGTGGGAAGACAGGGTGGTGATACCAGAGAAAGAATGAGGAAGTGACACCTCCAAGCCCTAAGGATGATCAGGCAGCTGTGGAAAGGGCTGTGGGAAGAGGGATACAACTTGAACAAACAGCAATTCACTAAGAACCTAGCAAATAGCAGCTTTCACGAAATCTAAATAAAGAAAATGTGCCAACTAATACTAAATTTTCATAATTGGGGGAAAACCTGAAATTATAATGGTTTCTCTAGCCATAACTAGACCTAGCATATTCTTTTAAAAGTAACATTTGCAGGTTGAATAGTACCACTCTTTCTCTTTCTCTGCCATATTCAAACATAGCTTTAGTCTGTTAATTAAAAATAGCAAAATTGAACAGGCATTCAAATTCAAGAATGAAGTGAGGAATTTAGTCCCTTTACTGAGTTGATGATGAATGTGAGTGATAAAATGAACTGAGTGAGCTTTTTTTTTTTTTAATCTGAGACAGTCTCTTGCTCTGTCACCTTAGGTAGAGTGTGGTGGCATCATCATAGCTCACAGCAACCTCAAACTCCTGGGTTCGAGTGATCCCCTGCCTCCATCTCCCAATTAGCTAGTACTACAGGCACCTACCACAATGCCTGGCTGGTTTTTCTGGTTTTTTTTTTTTTTTTTTTGTAGAGATGGGGATCTCACTCTTGCTCAGGCTAGTCTCAAACTTCTGAACTCAGAGGATCCTCCTGCCTCAGCCATCCAGAGTTCCAGGATTACAGTCTTGAACCACCATGCCTGAACTTTCAAGTTTACTCTTAAAGGCAGTGGAAGGAAAGTCACATATATGTTATGATTACAATTATGTTAAAAAATAAAGTTTGTATGTTTGTGTGAGCATTTGTGCACATTAGTGTTTACAAACAAAGAATGGAAAACAACAAGGAAAATAAAAACAATTGGATTATTATGGCAGTAGGATTCTGGGTAATTTTTATTTAAATTTGGAGCAATAAACCAGGCACGGTGGTTCACACCTATAATCCTAGCACTCTGGGAGGCTGAGGTGGATGGATTGCTTGAGCTCAGGAGTTCTAGACCAGCCTGGGCAGGAGTGAGACCTCATCTCTAAAAATAGCTGGGCATTGTGGTGGGTGGCTATAGTCCCAGCTACTTGGGAGGCTGAGGCAAGAGGATCACTTGAGCCCAAGAGTTTGAGGTTGTTGTGAGCTGTGATGCCATGGCACTCTACCCAGGATGACAGAGTGACATTCTGTCTCAAAAATAAATTAATTAATTTATTAATTAATTTTAGGCAATAAGTGGACATTTTTAAATGAAGCTTTTTAAAGCAACTTTTAAAAGTACTTCATAAGACCTCCCAATGTAAACTTTGCCTTAGGCTACAGTGGTTAGTAGTTAGTGCAAGACAAAAATCCAGCTATCTTGGCCACTATTTCCTTCAGATGTAAGCCTTCCCTAATCCACACAGGTAAATCCAAAACCTTTGTGCTGCTCCTGGAACTCAGGATAGTAACGCTGAAGTATTCCTTTCAGCCTTCCCGTTGTCGTATATCTGATACCCAATGCCCATTTGCAGCTTTTTTTTTACCTTTTGGGTGTAAGAGCTGAGACCACCATGACCCACACATAACCAACTTCTTACCCTCTCATCTTGCCTGCTCACCCCTAACCCCTCCTCCACATAGGCATAAATAATCCAAGCTGGGGCAGGTACCTGGCCACAGCTGCGGCCTGACTCAGCCTAAATTAAATCCCTGACTTAATTACAGTAATAAATCCATCCTATCTGCCTAATAGACAAAAGAGGAGCCCCATTGGTGGAACACACTATCTGGAGCATTTCTGTGTCATTTATATGAACACAATATCCAATATACAATAAAAAATTATTAGATATGCAAAGAGGTAGGACAAAGTGACTAATAAGAGGAAACAAAACAATAGAATTTCATTTGTTATGAATAATTTGGGTGTATCCAGGAAAGCTAGGTAGTTTAACATTAACAGTTTAAAGGAAAAAAAACATGCAATCGACTCCACAGATGAAAAAAATGCATTTAAGGCTGGCACGGTGGCTCACACCTGTAATCTTAGCACTTTGGGAGGCTGTGGCGGGTGGATTGCCTGAGCTCAGGAGTTTGAGACCAGCCTGAGCAAGAGTGAGACCCTGTCTCTACTAAAAAAAAAAAAAAAAGAATAGTACAAATTAGCTGGGCATTGTGGCAGGTGCCTGTAGTCCCAGCTACTCAGGAGGTTGTGGCAAGAGGATTACTTGAACCCATTATGAGGTTGCTGTGAGCTATGATGCCAAAGCACTCTACCCAGGGTAACAGATTGAGACTCTGTCTCAAAAAAAAAAGATAGAAAGAAAAAATGCATTTAATTAAATTCAACACCCATTCATGATAAGCAATCTCTTAGCAAACCAGGAATAGAAGGGAAGATCCTTAATTTTATAAGAAATATTTAGTAAAAACATATACCAAACATTATTCTTAATGTTTTGTTAAAACTTTTTTTAAGCTTATTTTTGGAGATAGGATCTGGCAATGTTGACCAGGCTGGTCTCAAATTCCTGGTCTCATGCAATTCTCCAGCCTTGGCCTCCCAAAATGCTGGGATTACAGGTGTGTACCACCATACCTAACCTAACAGTTAAAACCTGTAAGTATACCCTTTAAAATAGGAAAAATATCCTAAAACTCTATAGAAAATTTGTGATGAAAAGAATTTAACAAGGTGGCTAGGTAAAAGTGTTTCCAAAAATAAATTCCATTTATAATCATGGGCAATTATCCATAAAAAGGTACCAACTTTAACAAAATTATAAAATACTTAGGAATAAATCTAGCACAAAACATGTGAAGACCTTCATGGGGATAATTAGGTACAGTGTCTGAATGGACTAGACTTGTGCCATCCTATAGAGTAGCCACTAAGCTCATGTGGCTATATAAATTTCAATGTAAAATTAAATTGCATTCAGAATTCAGTTCCTTCGTCATATTAAACTCATTTGCACTGCTCAATAGGCACATTTGGCTAATGGCTAACCTACTGGACAGTGTATAGAATATGTCCATCATCACAGAAAATTCTATTGGACAACACTGGACTAGAATATGCACATCCATCACATAAATTTTCCATTAGAATGCAATTATTTATACTACACTGCTTATGTTATACATTCATAAAAAGAAGCTTGACTTAGTAAGAAACATACATTAGGAGATAAAGTTTATCTTCTAAGAGTTTGTGGGGGTATTTGTTTTTTGCAAGGGATAGGGTTTGCTTAGCTTCTGAAGGCCCTTCTGATGTTTAGAGAATTAACTATTTCATGAATCAACTATTTTATAAAAGCCCCAAAGGACAGATACTTGCTTTTCTAGTTATCTGACAACAAAAAATATAGACATGAGACCCAAAACTGGCGAATCAGATACTCCCTTTGAAGATAAGAGTCTTGGGCAAGCAACACAGAAATGCTGGATTAGCTCAAAGTTCATTCTGGCACAGGTAATTGTGACCTCTAGTATTTAGTGACCACCAATGGGGCCAATGGCAGTACCCAGTAGCTGACAGTGACAGCATCTTACGGCATTCATGTTTTGGCCTTGACTGAGGCTCCAGCCTCCTGGGTTCCTTTTGGTTCCCTCCCAGTGTTCAAATTCCAACCTTGTCTCTAAGACATACCCAATATCTGCCCAATAAATTCCTTTTCTAAGGTAGAATGAGTTGACATCTTTATTTGCAACCACAAACCCTGAATAATGCAAGGTTAGAATGTATCTTACAAATTATCTAGTCCAAACTTATTGTAATTCATAACATAAATTCAGGTAAGTGGAATTACATCTCTTATTTATTTATTTATTTGCTGCAGTTTTTAGCTGGAGCCAGGTTTGAACTCACCACCGCTGGTATATGGGGCTGGCGCCCTACTTCTTCTTTTTTTTTTTTTAGTGTATTTTATTTATTTATTTATTTATTTATTTATTTATGGGTTTTGGCCGGGGCTGGGTTTGAACCCGCCACCTCCGGCATACGGGACTGGCGCCTTACCCCTTTGAGCCACAGGTGCCTCCCGCGCCCTACTTCTTGAGCCACAGGCACCGCCCAGAATGACACCTCTTTTAACAATGTATCTGTTAGCTTAGGCTAAGCTACATTGTGGTAAAAGAAAAAAAAAAACAAAAACAAAGGACCCCCCCAAATGTCAGTGGCTTCACAAAACAGATGTTTTTCTCACCTGGATGTTCATTATGGGTCAGCTGTGGTTCTATTCCATGTCATCTTCCCTCTGGCCCCAAGCTGATGAACCTGAGCCTCTATCTGCATCAGTGTCTATCTGATACATTGTTCAGAGAAAAGGAACCAAAACAAAACCTCTTCTGGCTCTTAAAGCTCAGAAGTGACATTCATCATTTCCTCCCATATTCGCAAATTAAAGGAAGTCACACATTGGGGTATATAATCCTCCTATTGGGAGGGGCACTGCAAATCACATGGCAAAGCCTGATCTGATCAGTGTATGTCCTAGAATCTACCCACTGGGAGGGCATCTAATATTTGAATAATAACTAATACAATCTAACACAGCTCTTACTACTCAGGACTGTTGTTTTATTAATCTGGCAAGTTTCAAATTCCATCGCATGAATGGAATACATTTATTCTGAATAAATTACTTTTCTCACGACTGGGTTTGATCCCATTTATTAAGCTTAGATGCAGCGCTGTGTATGTAGCCATACTCACAGCTGAAACATGCTTATATTGAAACTCCACTCTAATTTTAAGTACAAATCTATTTTGCAAAATTGCCTTAAGCATCTAATGAGCCCAGAGTAAAACCTTGGGGCTTTGAGGACACAAACATAACTAAGACCTGCACAGGGAACTTGATGGACTATTAAAGGGAAAAAACATGTCCACAAATAATATAAGGGAGTGATAAAATAGAGAAGAGACAGAACAGAGAAAGTACATAGGATGTGCTAAGTATGGAATTCCCTAGACCAGAAATATAACGGAATTGTGTAAGGAAGGAGCTACTTTTCAACAAGCCATACAATTCAAATAATTTTATGTCACATATTTTGTACAATAATTTTATATCAAAGGTATAAATGTGTGTTTGGGAGACAACATGTGGGGGGAGAAAAAAATTGATCCAACTTGCTAAAAATCCCTAAGTTTTGTCCTTACTAAATACAATGGTTTTAGTAATGAAATTTGATTGAACTCTTCTTTGCTAAATAAATTAAGAAACTAGGGGAAAATATCCTTACTTCTTTTTTCTCAAAAAAAAAAAATCTTGTGACCTTTTTATCTTGTAGATATCAAAGAGTATTTTGCTTTCAAAATGTCAAATTTTGCATGTGGTTAATCAAAAATAATTTTTGACACCAAAGTTTGAAAAAGTATAATTGTGACAAGTATAAGTGTCATTACTTATGCAAATTAAGTTAAAGATGCACTTTAACTAAAGGGCAATAAAATCTCTTTGGTTAGTAAAATATGGTTTACACGCTGAGTTTAAAAAAACAGTTCATGCGAAAGAAGCCAGACACGATAGGTCATGCATGATTCTGATGCATGATTCCATTTCTGTGAAATGTCCAGGACAGGCAAAGCCTTAGGGATGGAAAGTAGATTAGTGGGTGCTAGGGCCTGGAGTGAGGGGGAAATGGAGAGTGATGGCTAACTGGTACCCAGTTTCTTCTGGATAGAATAAATTCTGGAATTAGATAATGATGATAATTGAACAACGCTGTGAAAATACTAAAACCTACTGAATTATAACAAAAAATAAACTCACATAAATTTTCACAAAACAACTTGTAAGTTGCAAATAGCTTTTATGGATATAATTTCGAGAAGATTACAGTAGAACCTCTGAAAGTTGACTACCCAAGTAAGTGATGGTAACAAACTGGTCAACATAGAGAGGTAGTCAACATAAGGAACTAGGCTTACTATTCTGATATGTACATATAATGCATGTTAGGTCTATGAAATTAGGTCAACTTAAGGATGTGGTCAGTGTGGGAGGTGGTCAGCTATGGAGGTTCTACAGCAGTGGTTCTCAACCTTCCTAATGCCGTGACCCTTTACAAATCTTGTCGCGACCCACAGGTTGAGAACCACTGTTCTACAGTGTTTACAAAGAGCCACTTCTAGAATTACTGACATATGCCCAAGTACAGTCTGTAGTACATGCTAATAGATAATTAAGTCAACAATAACAACAAATAATGTTAGTAACCTCTTGTAACTATATTTCTTATACAGGTGGCCAGAAAGTTTGTGTGCAATTTTAAATTGCACACTGTTTTAAACTGTACACGAACTTTATGGCCACTCTGTATCTATAACTTGCAGGGTCTTTTGGCAGGTAAAACAATGAACAACAATCATATTTTATTTTTCATTTCGTCTTCTTTTTCTCTTTATTTCTGTGACAATGCTATTGAACACTAAGATAGAAAGTAACTCACAAGGGAGGGAATAATTATACCACAACTAGACAATTATATTAAATTTAAGCATACACAGCCTAAGACTTTATAGTCTCACTCAAAGATACTATGTACACGAAAAAGAAAATCTCCAAAATATTTTTGGGGAAAAATGCTCTTTTCCCAATTCTACATTCCTTCTACTCTCAAAATGTTTTGCCTGTCATAAAATTATAATCACTGCCTCTGAAGTTGTTTTTAATACTTTACATAAATATAAGTATGTATTGATAATGTCATATTTTCCTGGCTCATTTAGTTTTCTTGGTTTGTTCATTCAAAAAATATTTGTTATGGGCTTTCTGCATGCCATAAACTATTCTGGGGGTTGGAGATAAGCTCTGAACCAAAAAGACAAAAGTCCCTGACCCTGTGGAGTTTACTTATGTTTTAGTGAGAAGAGACAGACAACAAGCAAAAAAACATGCATTGTATTTCCATGGTGAATTAGCTCCATTTAAAAAAAAAAAACAGAAAGGAGCAGAAGTCACTCAATCACTTAGCAGTGGTATGTGTATGACAATTAGTCATCTAAATGACAATCAGCCGTCCAGGTAGGGATGATGCTGGCTTAGGAGCAGGATGGAGGCAAAAAACATAATATGTGGTCTGATTCTGATATTTTTGAACATTTTTATCAAGGCATAGTTCACATATAGCAAAATTCACTTGCTGCTGGTGGGAGAATTTTAAGTGCACCACTCAATGATTTTTGAGCAAATTGACATTCCCATCACCCCAATAGGATCTCGCACCCATCTGTAGTTGCTCCATTCTCCCACCAGCAGCCCCACATCACCACAAATCTATTTTCTGGCTCTAGGAATTTGCAGATTCTGGACATTTTATATAGTGGAATGATACAATCTGTAGTCTTTTGGGACTGGTTTTTCTTTCGTTTAGCAAGTGTTTCCAAAGTTTACACGTATCAGTACTTCATTCCTTTTTAGTGTGGAATAGTAGTTCTTTGAATGGCATCTATAATGTCCTCCTTATCTATTCACCAGTTAATGGACATTTGGGTTGTTTCCATTTGGGGGCTGTTATGAATAGAGTTGTTATGGATGCTCGCATGTGAATCTGTATGGATGTACATTTTCATTTCTCTTGTGCACATACTGATGTGTGGAACTGCTGCAATGTCTGGTAAATGTATCATTAACTTCTTAATGAACTGCCAGACTGTTTCCCAAAGTTGCAATGTTTTACACTCCCACCAGCAATGTACAAAGATTCTGATTTCTCCACATCCTCACCAACACTTGTTATTTTCCATATTTTTGATTACTGTCATCCAAGTGGGTGTGAAGTAGTGTCTCATGGTGGTTTTGATTTGCATTTCCCTAAGGACTAACCTTGTTGAGCATCTTTTCATGTGCATGTTGGCCATTTCCTGTGTCTTCTTTTATGGTCTTTGGTGAAATGTCTCATCAAATCTTTTGCCCATTTTTAAACTGAGCTTCTGGATATATATTTGAAATAGAGCCAATGAGATTTGCTGATTGATTGGAAATGTGATGTGGGAGAAAGAGAGGAGACTCCAAGGTTTTAGCTCAAGGTACATTTGCCATTAAGCGGAGAAGCAGGTTTTGGAAAGATGATAGGGAGTTTGATTTTAAACATGTTAAATTTGAGATGCTCCTTGGACATCTGAGTAGAGCTGTCAAGTTGGCTGCTAGATTTCTGGGTCTGGAATTCAGCCGGGAGATACAAGCTGAAGATGAGCAGGGGGAGTCTCTGGCATATGGATGGTATAGAAAGCCATGGAACTACAGGTCACCAAAAGAGCAAGTGTATATAGATGGGGTCCAAGGACTACATTCTGGAGCATTCCACAGTTAAAAAGTCAGAAAAGTAAAGAGGACCCAGCAAATAATACTGAGATGGAGTACCAATGAGAGAGAAAACCAGGGCGAGTGTAACCTACTGCGAGCCATGTGAAAAAGTGTTTTCAAGAAGAAAGCAAACCATATCAAATGCTGCAGATAGCTTTCAAGGCTGAGCATTGTTTCCTGAATTTAGCAATGTGGAGGATGAGACTGATACAAGTGGAGAGACAAGTATTAGCTAAGAACTTGGGCATTTCATCATAGGCCCAGCTCCTGTGGAAAGGACAGCATTTCCTAGATGTTAATATGCACAGGAATCACTGAAGACTTTGGAAAGTGTAGACTCAGATTCACCAGGTCTGTGGTGGGGCCCATCTCTCTGTATTTGCTCCCATGTGATGCCGACACCTCCGATCTGAGGGCCTCACTATGAGGAGCGATGGCGTGGGTTTGATTTCATCTGCAGTTATTAACAATTCTTTTCTGATTGTAGATCTAACTAGGAATGGAAATGCCAACTGCTTAGGCTTTATTCTAGCATAGTTTCTATTTTCCTCTAGGTTTAATATCATTGATAGTTCAGCTCAGATCTGTGACTTGAGAAATGGGGAAGAAATTTTGGGATCACACATGAGCTTGTGAATGCAGGTTCTATGCTGAACCACCAAGGCCAGGCCCAGGAAACTCCCAAGAGCTTCAAAGTCCCTGGGAGGCTTACTCTTTGTCTGTTGGTGATAGAGTTGGGGCCTCCCTGAAAGCCCTGTTTGAGGAAGACTGCTATTATACGGGTGAATAAATTGAAACACTAAAGATTCAGAATGAGTCACTAGGACAAATAACCCCTAGAGATCCTATCTCCAATTCCCTCCCTCAGTCTGATAACTTAAATAATACCCAGAGTCATGCTCAAGGGAGGTGTATTAAGCCAAAGTCCAAGGACACACCCAGGATAAGCACAGGTCACAAATGTATCTATGGCCTAGGCATTCTGTCCAGGGATTTGGAAACGGGTTATGTAAAGGAGAAGGCTATACAGAAGAGAAAGGAGATGGAGGGGTAGGCAGTGAAGTGAATGATCACATTCTTATGAGGATCTAATTAGTATTCAGTAAATCTATACTTTATGTAAGATAAGGCAAACATTCAAAGAAGGAGTAGGGGGGCTCCGTGCCCATAGCACCAGCCACATACACTGAGGGTGGTAGGTTGAACCTGGCCCTGGCCAGCTAAACAACTGCAACAAAAAAAATAGCTGGGTGTTGTGGTGGATGCCTGTAGTCCCAGCTACTTGGGAGGCTGCGGCAAGAGAATCACTGAAGCCCAACAGTTTGAGGTTGCTGTGAGTTGTGACACCACAGCACTCTACTGAGGGCGGCATAATGAGACTGTCTCAAAAAAAAAAAAAAAAAAAGAAAAGAAAAGAAAAGAAAAAAAATACAGGAATAGGGGAAAGATAAACCAATAATGTGGTATTCCTCAAAGTAGTAAGAGGAGCTCGTTGCCCGTAGCTCAGTGGTTAGGGTGCTAGCCACTTACACTGGGGCTGGTGGGTTCAAACCCAGCCCGGGCCTGTTAAACAAAAATGACAACTTCAACAACAACAACAAATAGCCAGGCGTTGTGGCGGGCGCCTGTAGTCCCAGCCACTTGGGAGGCTGAGGCAACAGAATCGCTTAAGCCCAAGAGTTGGAGGTTGCTGTGAGCTGTGATGCATGGCACTCTACCGAGGGGGATATAATGAGACTCCGTCTCAAAGAAAACAAAACAAAAAAACAATAAAGTAGGCAGAGGAGTGATTGATCTCATCTGTCCTTAGTTCACATCTATGGAGATAAACTTGCAGTTGACATTTCAATGTGAAACTTAACAGAACTCAGGATCAGAGATTTATTTAGGTTGTGGCTCTAAGGTTATAATTGTCAAGTGTATGTTTTATAGGGGCCATATACCCTGAAAGGTTTAGGGTTAACCAGGCAATTCCCTGTAAGCAAGCTGCAAGAGGCAAAAGACTTTCGTTGTTAAGGGAACCTGACTTCTGCATAAATCATGGCTATTGGTTTTGGTGACAGGATGGCAATGCTGTCTGATTTGATTCTCAGTTGGGGCCTCCCTTCTCTTTTTTATTTCAGGTTAATATAAGGGTACATATGATTAGGTTACATTGTTTGTGTTTGTTAGGAAAAGTCCAAGTTGTATTTGAGTCCTTCACTCAGGAGGTGTGCCATATACCCCTACATTGTGCCTGTTAGGTGGGGGGTTGCTGAGTTCCTTCTTTCCCCTTCCCCCGTCCCCTTCTGGAATTTAATTGTGTTTTTCCTCTCGTTGTAGGCCTGCAGTCATTCACTTACTGGTTTCAAATTAGTATTGAGTACACAGGATGCTTGTTTTTCCATTCTTGAGATACTTTACTAACAAGAATGTTCTTCAACTCCATCCAGGTAATTGCAAAAGATGTAAAGTCTCCATCTTTTTATGGTTGAATACTATACCATGGTATACATATACAACAGTTTATTAATCCATTCAACTTGGGTTGTTTCCGCATCTTTGCAATTGTGAACTGAGCTGCTATATACATTCGAGAGCAAACGTCCTTATGGTAAAACAATTTTTTTTTCTCCTGGGTAGATACCTAGTAATGAGATTGCAGGATCAAATGTAAGATCTACTTTTAGTTCTTTGAGGATTCTCCATACTTCTTTCCAAACAGGCTGTATTAGTTTGCAGTCCCAGCACCAGTATGTAAGTGTTCCCTTCTCTTTGCACCCATCCCAGCATCTGCAGCTTTGGGACTCTATGATGTGGGTGGGTTTCCCGACTGGCATTACAAGTTTTAGGGGTCTTGAGATTTTATTTTTCCAAGCTCATGTGATTTTTTGGTAACAGTTTTATTGAGCTGTAATTCACATAGCATATAATTCACCCATTTATAGTGTACAATTCAGTGGCTAGCATATGTACAGAGATGTGTATTCATCACCACCATCAATTTTAGAACGTTTTTATCATGCTGGGCCCTTGAGCTGTTGTCTCATTTTTAAATGTTCACAGACATCCATTAATTTATCTGGCAATTTTCTGCTCAGCAATTTGTGAGACGTTACAAAGTTGGGGGATGAAACTCCATCTGTTGAAAGAAAACAAAACTGTAGAAATAGAAATCCTCAATCTGAAAAGACCGTCCGTGTGAACCTTTGCATGCTTTTCTCATAGACACGGGTGAATGTTCATTTCAGCTTTTCATGACTGACATGTATGTTAATTCACACACAGTGGGTGAGAGCTATGAGGGACAAGTGTCTGGCTGTGCCGTGGTTGAGAAAAGAAAACTGAAACTGGCTTTGCAGCTTCTGTGTTTTCACTCATTTGCAGACAGGCAAGGTAGGTGGAATCCAGCCAGATGACTTAGAACATCACTCGGGGCTCCTTGGAGATTTCTGGACTTTTTGTTTCAGTACATAAGGGGAATACAACTGTGAAACCATTGTGATGACCTAAAAGCAGCTGCGGGGAGCTAGCTATGTTTACATTTGCACACATTTCAAAAGCGAATACTGTATATTCCAAAATTAAAAGTAAATTTTGAAAGGATATTCTAACTGACTTAAATTAGATATGTAAGTTATCTATGGCTGTTTTAGATTTTTAAAAACATTTTTCATCATTTGAAAAAGATTAATAACTACCTGGATTATACTCCAATTTGTATCTTGTTTATATTTTAAAAGCAAGGATATGTCCAACAAATTTATTTTAATTCTATTTTTTTTTATTCTCTTATCAACTGAACCCAGAAAAGAAGCCCACAAGATAGTGTGTGAGAAGCTAAACTGAAGCAGTACAGCTGATCTAGTCTGCTCAGCCCACATTCTCTCCCCATATTCCTTCATGTCTACCTAGTTCAAGTTCCACCATGATTATGAGGATGTTTACCTCAAAAGACTTTGGGGGAGGGAGTAACAATTATACAAGAAATGTTGCTATACTGTTACAAATAACAGTATACTGCAACAATAACAAATAATAGTAACAAAAGGTTACTTTCATGTTAGTTTAAGTATTGTTACATTGTTAGAGTAAAGGCTACATTTATGCTGTTTTCTTTGGTTCTTTTAGATAAAGTTAAAATTTTCTAGGTTTGTTTCCTTGTATCCTATTATAAAAACTATTAAAATTGTAACTGAAGCAGAACAGATTTCAGAAGCTACTCTGGCTATTCTCCAGAATTGCTGGTCTTCTGACAGTAAAGCCTGTTGGACCTAATCCCTGTCTCTACATTTGGCTGACAGTGACAGGCTGCTGGACCCTCTTCGCCTGGTAACACAACTTTTTTGGCACCAGGGACCAGTTTCATGGAAGACAGTTTTCCTGTGGAATGAGGAGGAAGGGGTGGTTTTGATGTGAGTCTGCAAGTAATTGATTGTATTACGGTCTCTGTGCAGTCAAACCTCTCTGCTAATGAGAATCTGTATTTGCAGCTGCTCCCCAGAGCTAGCATTGCCACCTCAGCTCCACCTCAGACCACCAGGCATTAGATTCTCATGAAGAGTGTACAAACTAGATCCCTCATGTGCACAGTTTACGGTAGAGTCCATGCTCCAATGAGAATCTAATGCTATTGCCCATCCGACAGAAGATAGAGCTCAGGTGATGTGAGTGATGGAGAGTGGCTGCTCACCTCCTGCTATGTGGCCTGGTTCCTAACAGGCCTGGGGTTTGGGGACCATAGCTGTAGGGCACTTACAATAATTTAACAAAGGATGCAACGTGCCTTGTCAGTTTTTCCATAATAGATTGTTATTTCCCTAGGTAATACAGGCAGAACATGAAGACAGAAAGGCCTTCTACTTTTGTAGAAAATAGTGTTTGTAGTCTTTTATAGTCTTATAGTATTTATAGCCTTCAAATTCATAAAAATATAAACATGTAAATGTCCCTTAAAAAGCTACATGTTCTTATATTTTAAAATTTCAATATTTAAAAAAGTACTCACTGTTCGGAAAGCCAGATAAACCACATGGATGTCACAGAAGGTTTTGGGGAGTTTCCCCTGTGCCAGCAGAGGCAGCAGCCCATGCCAGGTGGTCCCACTCAATCTCTTCTTCTTCAGAAGAAAAGCACAGCACGCCAGGCCAAGGTGGAATCCACAAACCCCATCCCCTTGCCATTGAAAGAACCACAATTAAAAAAAAAAACAACAGCTGCATCTTGCCTGGAATTAATGCGAAGCCTGGTGTTGCTTCTCGAAGCAAACTGATATGCAAAACAAATGCCACCCCGTCCCCTGGCCCCGTGAACCCACCTGCTTTATTATGAAGTAGTCCTGGCCTTGTCCCTGTGTACTTCTAAAATGCTGTGTGGGAGGGTAGCTGTGAAGATTAAATGAGATGCTGTTTTTAAAATGCCAAAAATTTAGCAAATATCATGCATAAGTATACTTTCCCCCTTCTTCTGCCTAGACATCTCTGAGATTTACCCTAAGGGTCATGGCTTCTATAGACTTCCCTGACCCACCCACGCAGGGTTAGTCAATTTTCTAGGGTTCACTTGCACCCCGACTCTCCAGTCCATGTTTCTCTCATAGTTCTGAAAATAGAAAAGGATTGCTAGCTACATTGCATGGCACTTAACCTACATTTTGTGGGTCATGAGGTCTGGCACCATATCTTAATCATCTCTTTGCCCCCAGCACCTGGCAAACGGTAAAGCAAGGTGCAATCATAACGGCAGAGCAGTTACATGGTAACATCTCTGGAGACCTAATTTTAAATAATAATGCAAATATGATTATATGAGGTTGTCATCTGTTCTCCCCTCCACCTGTGCAGCTCTTTTGAAAGCAAGGAGTCTTCTATAATCTAGGCACTTACAGCAAGTACCTCAGAGAGATAAAAAGAATACCTATTTTAGTAAAATATTTTGCATTTACTGGGAAGTTATAAATAACAAAACAATCTGACCTCGAAGATGAAGGCCTAGCCCTTGCCAAGGCAGTGGAGCACTGCCAGCTACAGGCTTCCTGGCTGGTATTTAGAAATGGCAATGGGGAATGAAAGGAGCTTCTCATCACAGGAAGTACTCAGGGAAGAGACAGAGCTGCAATTGTATCCAACATTTTATCTAAAAAAAGTAACAGGGACAAAAGAAGAGTGATGTGGGAAAACCCATCAAGAGAGTCCTCCTACATTTATTTAGGTATAATAACTGATGGTTTTGCTTTATGCATTGACTCTGGGTAACTATGGCAACCAGAATACAGGGTATACTGGTGCTGAATTTCTGCATTATTTTTTTTATTATAGGTAGGGAAGTTGGGGTTAGATGTATTTTATGAAGCATGCATTTGCAAAATTGCCAAGGACTTTATTGACCATAAGGATTCCGGGAGTTTAGTCTTTGTGTACTCTTACTTGAAGCCAACTATGTGAGAGTTAGCCCATTTCGTCAGCCACCTAACTGGTATTTCTGCATCCGTCCCAGCTTCCCCACTCCCACATCTAACTCAACAGAGCAGCCAGAGTGATCTTTCCTAAAAGACATTCAAATCTCTTCATCACAAACTCCCCAGCTTCGGTGGCTTTCCATTATGCTTTAAAAAAAAAAAAATATCCAAAGTCCTTATCATGACCTTCAAGGGCCCTCATGATGGCCTCTTTGACTTCCTCTCTCATCCTTCTTTCCCTTGCTTCATGGACCTAGGCTGTGAATTACTATTTTCCTATTTCTAGTTGCAAAACTCACTGATGAAAGTTGATATGAAATGAGGAAGAGCACACATATTTTTATATCTTGGAGAGTAAGGGAATTTCCATTTCAAGTGCTTTTATTTGTCTGCAAATTTAGTTTGTAAAATTCCAGTATAAATAAAAACTATACCCACACAGAATCTCCCAAACCAAAATGCAAACACTGACTTAAGTTAATCAAACTTGGTTTTCATGTACTGTGCTTTCAAAACCACTGAATAGTTTTAAAGATCATTCCAAGTCATATGAAACCACACATTGTGAAACTTTTAAGTTTTAGATGACTTTGCAAATTACTCTTTAAAACACTGACATGTTGTCACAATAAGTGGCCCTGAGAAGTCACAGGGAGAAAAGACATCAAAATAGAATTCACACTTGATGGCCTCAAGCCAATTTCTTTAAAAATCATTTGAAAACACTAATATATTTTAGTTTTACATACTTTTTGGAGAATTCTGTGGTAAAGTATACATATGGTTATGCCTTTGGAGATCTAACAAAGGAAGTTAGAATTAGGAGAAAAGAACTGGTGAAAAACTGAAAATGTGTAGGTTTGCAGATAATTCAGAGGTAAACTTTTTGTGTGTGTGTGTGTGTGGTTTTTAGCCGGGGCTGGGTTTGAACCTGTCACCTCCGGCATATGGGGCCTGTGCTCCACTCCTTTGAGCCATAGGCACTGCCCTCAGAGGCAAACTTTTTAAAGCTGTAGAAACAATAAACATTCTCTGATTTTTTAAAGAAAAAAGTTAGCCTTAATTACATAGAAGTCTTGCGTTTAAACAATTATGTAAATTGGTTAAACAGTGGTTGCAAAGGCCTCAGAGAAGTAATTTCCGTTCCATTCATTAAACTCTGACAGATTAATGCCCATTTTTACATAAGCAGAATGTGAACTTCAGACCTAACACTCATGCCCTTCAGAACATGAAGGCTCCTAACACTGGAAACTGAATGTCCTAGTTAAAGAGTTCATTTACCCTGGACTTGTGCAAACAAAAAAGAAAAATACACAGCTCCTCCAACTAAGTAGAAGGGCTCTAAACAAAATTTTAACTGTGAGATGAATTTTACAGGGTAACTTTTGTGGATGAAGGGAGACCAGTAAAGTGAATAAAGAGAGGGGAAATGAGTAGACTTAGTGTTAGCGCCTAAAGACACTGTTCATTCAGTTCCCCATATCAAGGAAGACACTTCTCATAAGTCAATATTGAGCCAGAACCAGTGGTGGATAGGGAATTTGCTTTTTTTTTGAGAGTTAAACTCTGTTACTCCAAGTAGAGTGCTGTGGCATGAGCCTAGTTCGCAGCAACCTCAAACTCTCGGGCTCAAGAGATTCTTCTGCTTCAACCTCCCCAGGAGCTGGGACTACAGGTGCCTACCACAATGCAAGGCTAGTTCTTCTATTTTTTAGCAGAGACAGGATCTTCCTCTTGCTCAGGCTGTTCTCAACTGAGCTCAAGCGATCCACCCGCCTTGGCCTCCCAGAGTGCTGCTAGCTAGCATTACAGGGGTAAGCCATTGTGCCTGGCTGGATAGTGAATTTGGAGAAGAAAATCTGGGATCTGGGGAGGCGCCTGTGGCTCAGTGGGTAGAGCATTGGCCCCACATACCAAGGGTGGCGGGTTCAAATCTGGCTCAGGCCGAACTGCAACAAAAAATAGCCGGGCATTGTGGCGGGCACCTGTAGTCCCAGCTACTTGGGAGGCTGAGGCAAGAGAACTGTCTAAGCCCAGAAGCTGGAGGTTGCTGTGAGCAGTGTGATGCCACGGCACTCTACCGAGGGCAGGTGATAAAGTGAGACTCTGCCTCTACAAGGGAAGGGAAGGGAAGAAGGAAGGGAGAAGGGGGAGGAGGAGGGGGCAAGGAAGGAAGGAAGGAAGGAAGATCTCGGATCTGTTTGATTTGGGCTATTTACGGTGGTGTAGCTTGGGCAAATCACTGCACCTCTGTGGATCTGTTTCCTCATTTGTGAAGTGTCCAGAATGACACTTTTCTTAGAGTAGGGGTGGCGAACACGCGGCTATCGAGCCGCATGCGGCTCCCGGCCAAAATGAATGCGGCTCTTTGCCTCTTATCATTATTTTGTATACTGTGGCTCTTTGCCAAGTTTGGATTTTGTTATGCTGCTTCTGAGGAGGGACCTCTGAGGAGAGATCTCTGAGCGT